>JAFIRS010007592.1:10000-23691 GCA_018342105.1 Gonioctena quinquepunctata | reverse complement strand
AAACCTATTTTACAAATGATATATTCAATGAAACTAAAATATTTGATCCTAAACAATTATATACTTATATAAAAATAAACACTTGATTAAAAAAATTGAACACAGATATGAAACACTAACTAAGCAAAATATTTCTATGAACAGAATGAATAAATCAATCGGCCAGAGCTCCCAGAAAAGTACAAAACTTACTTTTTTATTAAATACAAATTGAAAGACTATATTGAGTCAACTGACAGACACACCCTACACACAATAATGCAATGCAAATAAACTCCACACCGAATTTTATTCTCTTTTTTTTCTTTTTTCAAGAATATATGTGTCCTACTCCATATTATATACTGTAGTTAAATATAATCAATACTAACATAACCCCATTGCACTTGTACTACATCATTAAAAACATAAAACAATCCATGCACAACCTCACGGTTAATATGGAACTCCTTGTTTATATGCCACCAATAACTGTGTAAGAAATGAAAATGTAAACAAAAATGTATATTGGAGTGAACAAATATTATTATTATTAGTATTGCTACAAAAGACTGAAAAAGATTATGGGAGAAAAAATCTGCGATTGATTCCTCCACCATAATTTGGCAAAGATGCATTCGCCATATTTGTAAATGAAAATTATGCTGTGAAAAACTTGTGCTTTCGCCATATTTTTTAAATGAAATACTGTTTTTCCGACGATCTAAGTGAGAACACCAAAATTTCAAATACTTCGGACATCTGTGAGAAGTAGATCAAAATTAATTTCAAAGATTCTATTACCTATATACATAGATTGATACATACAGGTGAAGTTAATAATAAAGCGTGTATAAAAATTACACAGTAATGCATATTACTGAATTTATCGATTTAACAAATGTTACCTGAGAACGATCTTGGACAATGGGAAGCTTGTATAGACTGGAAAGGAATACAGAATAGAACAAATCGAATGGAATCCATTACTCATTAAATAATAACACTATTTTGCAAATATTGAAAAGACAGACAACATAAATAGATGATGAAGGAAAAAACTAAGGATGTACAATAATAATGCGAAAATTAAACAATTGAAAAATATTGCCGAAAATATAAGAAAAACATCTCACCAAAATATTTCGATAAACATCAAAATTGAATTACCAGTGGTGTTCAGGGGGTAATGGAGATCAAAATATACAGAAAATTAGTATAGCATATTTCAGTCTAAATAAAGTCAATTAAATTTTTATATTGTCCAATTGAAATATTCAAAAAATAGTACAACTTAATGGAAATATGAATTGAAAAAGCATTTTTTTTAATATTATCAAAACCACGTATTTTGCTATATTTCAATTAATCAAGAATAAGGTATGAAGCTTCAGGATCCAGTTCTCAATGTTTTTTAGAATGAGATGAGAAGATTGTTCACATGAGTAGATATGCTATACCATTACTAACTCATCCCCTATTTTGCAACCCTTAGGGGTGGGTTTTGGCGAATGCGGAGAGGGGGTGGTTTTTGGTGAAGGCGGCGGTGAAGAAGATGACGATCGTGCTAATAATATATGGCGAATGGGGTGAGGGGGTGGTTTTCGGCGAAGGTGGGGGTGGGGGTGGGGATGATGGTGGTGGTCATGGGCGGTTCGTTGTAGAAGGGGTTTGGGAAAAAATCTGGGGTAGTGGTGTTGTGGATGGGAGTGTGTGATTGGGAGTGGGGGTAGGGAGAGCTGTGATAGGTCGTTATTTATGTCCTTTTCTGGAAAATTGCGCCTAGTTATACAGTGCGTTCAAAAAGTGTGAAAACGCTGCATTATCTTACGAGTTAATCATTTTCGGAGGTAAAGCTCAAACAGGTCGATTTCGTATTTTGGTTTTCCACCCTTTTTTTTAATGATTTTTCCCCTACCACCTTACAAGATATGACGTCATCGATATATTTTTCAAACTGAAAGGGTATATTTTTATATCAAAAATTGAAATCTCATATTTTTTTGAGTTCAACCATACCGCATACGTCATATGTAATACTTCAAGTAACAGTATTCTGAGTATAAAGGAAACCAGTGTTCATATTCCTTAACAATCATTCAATCATTTATTTTGCAATGAAAATATCATAAGTAAGTAGTAAAAATAAACAAATAACAAATTTACAACAAATGCTCGAACTGAGCTCCTTGGGTTGACAATATCCAAGACGTCTGATTAATTCTTGAGTTACGTTTGACAACATCTCTGGTGTAATTCGTTGAATTTCAGTTCGAATTCTCTCTTTAAGTTCCTCCAAATTGGTAGGTCGATTTATGTACACTTTACTTTTTAAGTAACCCCAGAGAAAAAAGTCCATGGGAGTTAAATCTGGACATTTAGCAGGCCATTCAATCTGACCGCGTCGTCCAATCCAGCGATTGGGAAAGGTATCATTAAGAACCACTCGAGCAAAATGTGGAACCAAATAGTAGAAACTATTCGACCAGGTTGATTGATAGTAGGTTTCAAAGAAATTTGTATTTCGTGCAAAATTATTTTTATTTTTAAAATCGTAGCAGAGCGCTTTCGACTATATAATAGTCATCATCAGTGCGTACCTGCAAGTGAGTAATACCTCATGAAATTGTGTATAAAATATTTTGACATTTTTGAAAGATGAAGGTTTTAGGTTTCTTACTCGTCAGGTTTACAAGAAGTCCATCAAAACAGTTTCCAGTTTGTATAAAATAGGTAAAAACCTTGGGTAACATATTAAAACATTTCTTAAAATTGATGTAATTCATTATTTTAAAATTGAATTCCACATGGTTTCATGGTAGTCAATGCTGAAGTGAAAAAGAAACGGATATTGTCGTTGACAATGACAAGAGTGACACATGACTTGGAACCTTAGAAACATATTATACATAAGGTGGTAAACGTAGATGGCGTTCTATTCCATTTTGGAGTGAAGAAGAGTGACTCTAGAGTGAAAAAGTGTTCTCAGAGTGGAAGTTGGCTAGGAACGAATGCTTAAGTATTTCTGAAGTGAATCATCATCGAGAAATAACAGATTGATTAAATTATATTTAAATTATTTTATTTATTTATTGCAGACGTCTGTGAAGTGGGATAAAAGATCTATTTAAATTGATTTGTGAATTCAGACAAAGGTCATTGTTTTTCAATTCTTTGTTAATGTAAAGATCTTCCATGAAATCTAACTAAGTGTTGTTCTTCTGTCTGATTTCATGTAGAATTTTTGTAGGCCCTGACGGGCCTACCGTTGGGCTTTTCCCTAACATTGCCAATCTCATTAAATTTATGTAATATTTTGCTTAACGTCGATTTGGTTATTGGTTCTCGATCAGGATATTTTTTATTGAAGATGTCGCATACTTCTGCCATACTTCTTTTATGATCATCAAAACTTCTATTCGCTGTTCTTCTGACAGCACCATCGTAATTTCAAATAATTTCTTTCAGGGTGATATTTTTTAGAAAGGTATTATCGAAGACTTTTAAATCGATTTGCTACACAACAAATCAATTTAATACTGATATATGCAATAGTAACTAAGAACTTATTGTCTGGTTGATAAGGGCTTTCAGATGTTTTCATAGCCTACTCAAGTTTGGCAATATACTATAATAATATATGTTTATTTACTAGGTAACGAACAAAAAGTTTCCAGGAGAAAATATGTTTAAATACCAAGTAAATAAACAGAAACGCCATGTAGTCCTGGGGAGGGCTGTCTATGCAGAGGTTCATGTTTATTTGCTTTCATGAATTTATGTGCGATATTCAAATGGCTGATTTATTTCCTAACTTATAAGTATGTTCCTATAACTATATAAGATATAAGATAGATAATACAACGAACTCTACGTGATATACATAATCAATAAGATGTAGAATAGAATGGATAAGGTATGTGGTAGGATGATTCGAATTAATTTTATTTTATCATTTAATAAATAATTGAACGAAAGTATGCCCTTCCACGTTGCAAGATCCATTTTTTCAGTCCTTTTATAAAAAAGTTTCGATTTAATGCATCTTATATTTTCCGGAGGGCTATTATATAGTTTCGGCGTTATATTATTCTCATACTTCGCGCATTATATGAATGGTAAGATGATTTATTTGAGATATGAACATCAGCACTGACTTCACATATATTTGTGTGATATCTATTATTTTCAGATCATCATAGAGTTTGTCGGATGAATATCGAAAGGGTTTGAATGATTTTATTTTGAGAATCCTCTTTTGGATGACTAGCAGGGGTTCCACCAGAGACTCGCGGGCTCCGCCCCATCCTATTATACCATAGCTCAATAACGATTCTGCGATAGCAAAATATATCTCTTACAGTTTTTCTAGAGGGGCTATGTGTACAATAGGGAACGAACTTTCTTCTTGGGGCTTTCTGTGTGGACATCCCATTTTAGGCAAGAGTCGATGAATATTTCAAGATAACGTACACTACGGGCTGTCACAACATTTTGTTCATCAAAGACTATGCTATATTGAAAGATTTTTCTACTATGCTATATGTTGGTAGGTTGTGATGGTATGAAGAAAATCTTAGTTTTTGTGACATTCACCGTTAATAAATTTGATTTGAACCAATCATTTATTTTGACCGAGTCCTCTTCTGCCTTTTACTTTACTTCATCCCATGAATTAGCAACATGAATAATGACTGTATCGTCAGCGAACGAAACTATTTCTCCAGTGGTTTCAGTGATGAGCAAGGAGTTTAAATATATTATTAATAGTACAGGACCAAGAACTGTACCCTGTGGTACACCACAGGGAGTCGATCTTGAACTACTTATTGTCTCATTTACTTTGACTATTTGTACGCGGTTTTCGAGAATGTTTTTGAGGAGTTCCAGTGGAATTCCTCTTATGACCAGATATTCAAGCTTTTCCAGCAAAAGCCTATGACAGACCGTGTCGAAGGCCTTTGCTAAATCAACGAAAACTCCTAAACATGGTTGTTTATTATCCACAGCAGCGTATACTAAGTAATTCTCAGGTTTTTATTGCAAAATAAATAACGAAAAAAATGTTAAGGTTTCCTTTATACTAAGTATACTGTAGCTTGAAGTGTTACATATGACGTTTGTGATATGGTTGAACCAGAAAAATATGAGCTTTTAAATTTTAATATAAAAATATACCCTTTCAATTTAAAAAAAAAATCGATGACGTCATATCTTGTAAGGTGGTGGGGGAAAAATCATGTTATTAAGGTGGAAAACTAGAATACAAAATCGACCTGTCCGAGCTTTACTTCTGAAAATGATTAACTCGTAAGATAATCCACACTTTATGAACGCACTATATATACAGTGCGGCTTTTTATAATCCTCCCCCCCCCCTGTTAACTTTGAACGGTTCGACGCGACGTAGAACAATGGGACGAAAACAGTTTTGAATTATACCACCGATACTACATTGCGATTGCTCGATAGATGCCGCGGGGGCATATCTATTTAAAAATTTCAAAAGCATGGGGGTTAAGTGGAACATCGTTGAGAAGATAATTCAATTTTCTCTTCAACCATCCAATTTTTTTTGAATTTCGTCGAAACACTTTTTCACAATATGCATTTGAAATGTCATGTGTAACAAAAAACAAAACTATCATGTAGGATTTTTATTTATTGAGAAAGAAGCAAAATTGTTGTTAATGAATGAATTAGGTGTTCCAAATAATATAATCATGAACCAGTTTTAACCAGTAGCATGTCTATGCTTCTTTATAAATTACTAATTTGTGTCGTCTGCGTAACACTCTATTTTTATATCTTGGTTTTTCTCCATAAGACTGATTAGATCATTGGCAAAAATATTAAATAATAAGGGTCCTAATACAGAGCCTCGAGGTACACCTTGATTTATTGTACGGTGCCTACTCAGAACATCATTCAGTCTAACAACCTGACTTCTACTATCCAAATATGATTCAAATAATTTCAGCGGTACCCACCCTAACTCCATACAATTCTTATTACATAAGATACTATGATTTACTAGGTCAATAGCTCTTGAAAAGTCGATAAAGAGAGCAAGAGCATATTTTCCTCTATCAAGTTTGTCTACAAGCCATTTTTGGAAATCACATAGAAAAGGTTCTGTGCCCATATTTTTACAGAATCCATGCTGATTCCTGGATAACAGTCCTTGGCCCCACCAAAATGAATTCAATGACTTTAGAGAGACTTGACAATAAACTCATGGCTCTATAATTGGAAAAGTCATCAGAATCACCTTTTTCATATAATGGTAGAACCACTGTCAATTGGAGATTAAGGTTTTTGGAATTATTCCCGACTCATTTTTGTAAGTAACATTTTGGTTCTATTCTTTTAAAATTTATTACTACTGGAAGAGATTCATCAGTTTATTTTATTCATTTTATCTTTGTATTCATTTTAATAAACATTTTCTGTATATTTTTGCAAAGTGTTTTCGATCAATAAAGGATCAAAATCTATCTAGTTAGTCGTGAACCAACCCCAATTCATTGTCAATGTCGTGATTTCGATACATTTTTGACAATATCCATATTTGGAGGGACTATTTAACCGATATTTTGAAATTATTATTATTAATCAATTGTTTGTTACGGAGCTCGCCCCACCTGATTCTGCACATGATAAACGGTTGAATGAAATAATGAAGCCGACAGATATAGAAGACCTTACTGAAATTTTTGACTCCGATGATTCACGAGCAGATCCTAATTTTCCCAGTGGCTCAACAAGAAAAGCCGTGTTGTTAAGGTAGTTCCGCCACGAGACAGTTGAATTAAGAAATTATTTTCGACGGAATCAAAAAATTTCAGAAGATTTTTCCATTTGAAACGCAAAATAAAAAAAAAATTGAATTTGAAGGGGGGCACTTGCCCCCCCCCCAATCGACTCTAGAAAAAATTTTCGTTATAGAAAGTCGGTGACTCAAAAAATTTATGTCCCCGAAAAGCGCAGCCAAAAAAAATTCAGATCCCCCCTGGGAAAAAATTATCGTTTTTCGATGAAACTTCAATGGACTTTTTTGTAGTAATCTTTTTGAACTTTTTTTTAGGGGAAGGGGGGTATTTTTTCGCAATATCTGTGATATCCTGCTCTAGCTCCTCCTCGTTTTTCATAAACTTCTCAATTCTAGTACTAACGGTAGAATTAATAATGTGGGCTTTCCCGTGGACTATTTTGAATAACGAGAGTAGTTTTGATTATATCTGTCAAACTAGATAGTCAATCATAGCTTTTCCTGGTTTTTCATAAACTCCTTGATTTTAGTACTAACGGTAGAATTAATAATGTGATGTTTGCCTATGCATGGTCCATATGTTACGTGTTAATTGAGTCAACTTCAATTATATATATCTCGGGTTCGTAATAGTGTTGTTCACATGTTGAACAATACGTATGCCAAATTTTAATAATTTCCTAATTCAACTGTCTCGTGGCGGTACTACCTCAAAAATCTTAGAGATGTATAGTTTTCTTCCATGTTTTTTTATATAATTTTTTTATTTATAATAAATGCAGTATTTTGTACGATTGAATATTGAAAAAAAGGGCTTTATATTCGAGTTGTATACATGATTTTTTCCAATACTTTGGTTTATCAACGTTTTGAAAGCAAATGTCCAAAGTTTATTGTTTTGGCAGTGACGGTGACACTAAGCAAAATTATTTCAGTCAATGGCAATACATACCTACCAGGAAAAATTAGAATAAATATTAAGTTGTCAGGGTGCATAGTAACAATTTCAATTATTTATAAAATATCGCTCCAATTATGGATGAAGAAAGTGATTTTAGTGATACATCTGATATTCCTGCCGATGTGATGGAGTCAGCGGAAGCAGTTAGCTTAAAACTTCTACCAGTAAAGTCCAGACTACTATACGAAAAAGAATATGCATTTGCTAGTTGGTGTTCTCAGAAAAAAATATCTATGGTATCCGAAACCTTCATTCTTGCGTATTTTTGAGAAAAATCTAAAATTATGAAGTCGTCAACCCTGTGGTCGAAGTATGTATTATCCCAAAGTGAAAAATAAAAACTTTTTAACAAAAAATTAAACCGACAAAATACGGAACTGAAAAGTAAAAAATAAAATAAACCTTCTTAATCTCAATAACTAAGCCCCTAAACTAATGTAAGTAACTAATTTTGAGTCGGCGCCAAACGAACAATCAACGAAGATCATCAAATTACTTCAAAAAAATTATCAGAATCTCACCGCGCAACTCGATGCCATCATTTTACGCCTTATCTAATACATTTGCTTGTTTGTTTGGCGCCGACTCAAAATTAGTTACTTACATTAGTTTAGGAGCTTAGTTATTGAGATTAAGAAGGTTTATTTTATTTTCTACTTTTCCGTTCCGTATTTCGTCGGTTTAATTTTTTGTTAAAAAGTTTTTATTGGTTTCGTCGGTTAAAAATAGCCTACTTTTGACATTTAAAAGTCATCCAAAATTACACATTTTCTATTGGAAAAAAAACATGTATTTTTTACCAATCAACATTACTGTTCCAACAATGAATATTTCGCAGTCTTGATCGATGTAGAACATAGGTTAACGAAATTAAACGGCACTGGCCAACGGATGAATTCAAGGTAATAAACAAGAGGTCTCGAAATGGCGGAAAGGAAATATGCCAATAATGACACGATTCTCCTTAATGTAATAATCGCTTTAGATGTTCAGATAAATATATATGCATGTTACACATATTTTGCAACAATTGAATTATGATGGGTGGCCGTTGCAAAAGAGGAAGGACAACAACGGAATTTCGCAATTATCATTAAAATATGTCGTAATGTTGGGAGGTAATAAAGGATGATGAATTCAACGATAAAAGGAACGCGTCAAAATAGCGAGAGCTTCACGATATATCTTACAAAATTGAATATTCACATATTGAATAGCTGAAGTGGAAATATAACGACTAATTGAGGTAAATGTATAGGCTTAGATAAGTTAACCCTTTCAATGCGACTTTTTGTTTTTAGCGATAAAAATCAATAGATGTTGTATATAAGACATAGATAAACACATATCAAAATGCTCGAATTTTTAAACTACATGTTTTTGAAAAAATACTAGGGATGACTTAATTCCAACAGTAATATAGAATGGGATGAATAAATCCCAACAGTACTTTAGAATATAGAATAAAATGGTTTTTTTCTGGAATTTAAAAATGTGTCTGCAATGTCACAAATTCCTTACTATTTTATATACACAGTGTCACACATGAAGTTCGCAACATATGGAAGTTTTTTTTAGTAATAGATATAATGAAAATTTTACTTCGCTTGAAAAATTATTGAAAAACAGCCTCTTTCCTTTCGTCATGTGCTACTCTAAACCTGTCAAATTTTTTCGAAAATCCTCAAAAAATCAGTTTTTTTTTTAATTTCGAAAAATGCCAAAGAAAAAAAGTTGCTCAGTTTCCAATTTTATACCTTTGCCCCAAATTTGGACTCTCTACTGTCACTTCGACTTTTTTCCAATTTTTATAATTTTTCGAATCTTTCGCTCTACCGATTCGAACGAAACATGATTCAAATTTCATAATTTTGATTAATACGATACTTTAATGTCATATCTTGCCCAGAAAATACCCACATTGGCCTGTTACCTGTAAAAATAAATGCACCTCCAGAAATTCGTCTTTGTTGTTGGAAAGATCATCTAGTTTTTTCATTTCATTGTGAAACTGATTCGGATTTTCAATGTATGGACGTTAATATGTCAGTAATCGAATAAACGAATTCCTCTTCATTCTTGTTACACTCGTATTTCTTTTTTTAACAGATTTGTATCCCGTTAGCTGCAGATGAGTTTGAAATATTTTGATGTAGTTTACACCCAACAGTGTGACTGTTGGATGTAAACTGTTAAATGTAATTTTCGAGCAAATAATAATTTTTCGCAACGTTTTTTGAATTAATTTCATAAATCGTATATTCTTTATTTTCACCATTAGATGTGTAAAAAACATTAAACCAAAATAACTATAACCAAATTCACAACAAAACATCGTAACATTCATTGATGTATCTCAATAATCTTATTAAGAACCCGAATTCATCATTCAGTATGCCGTTCTTTCCGTCCTATAGTCCTTTCATTCACAGACTTTGTGGCATTTTTAATAAATAGGGGATTTATGTTAGCACAACACTCCCGAAAGGTATTCTCTAAATGTTCTTCGTTTGCAAATGGTCTTTTTGTTTCAGATAACCCCATAGAAAAAAGTCCAATGGAGATAAGTCCGGTGATCTTGGTGGCCAATAATCTTCCCAATCTCGTCCTATCACTTTGCCGCTAAACATCTGACTGAGACACTGTTTCACTTCTAACGTTTGGTGGATCGGTGCCCCGTCAAGCTGATACCATAAATTTCGTCTAACACTTGGAGGCAGATTATCCAAAACTTCAGACAACTGATTCATAATGAAATTTTTGTACATGTCTGCGTTCAAATTTGCTCTAAAAATATGGTGTAATTATTTGGTTATGTAATACACAACACTACACATTTGTCTTGAATCAATATTAGTCACGGCATTCTATTACAGAATTTGGATTATTGTTGGACCACCATCGACAATTTTGGGAACTAACTGTTCCGTTCGACGAGAAAGTTGCCTCGTCTGTCCATAAAACCTGTAGGGAAATGTGATATCATTTTCTCTCTCACCTTGGATCCAAAATGAAAATCCCACTCGAATATCTCTTTCTTTAAGAGTGTGTATGAACTTTGGCTTATAGGGATGGAAATTATTTTCGTGCAAAATTATTCTCACAGTTTCTCTGCCAACCCCTGTATTTTCACTAATACTCCTAATATTAGTTTTTCCGTTTTCAACAACGCTCAAACAAACATTGAGTTGTTGTTCTTCATTATACCTTATTGGATTATGTGGTTTCTTGAAACGATTGTCCACAGAGCCAGTTTCTTTGAATGTTTTCAATATCCTTCCCAGGGTACTAAAGTGAATATTTCTTCCTGGATGCCGGTGATTGAAAATACAAGTAACATCTCGATATGGCACATTCTCACCACATAAAAGAACGATTTCCACTTTGTCTTGTGTGGATAACATTGTACATAAAACTTATTTGTGAATTATAAATGTACCAAAATCTGTACACAAAACAACTCGATTTATTAAACGCAATAATTTGACATTAACCAAAACTAAAAATTTGTTTCAAAAGCCTACTAAGGGAAAATTTTATTTCGTTTCGATCAATTGTACTATTTTCTTCCCGAGATGTTGCATTAGTCTTGTATTGTTTAAAATCACGAAATTTGTATATCATGTTTAGTACAAATCGCTAGAACGAAAGTCTTTTGAATAGTTATGAAACTGTAGGTCATTGTTTAGTTTACAGAAAAGTATGATATTTCGGGTTCGTTTGTAACTGAATTATTGGTCAAAAAAATAATGAAACTGGATAAAAATCTATTAAAAAGAAATAAGAGTGTAATAAGAATGGAGAGAAATTCGTGTATTCGATTACTGACATATCAACGTCCAAACATTGAAAATCCGAATCAGTTTCACAATGAAATGAAAAAACTAGATGAACTTTGCAACAACAAAGACGAATTTCTGGAGGTGCATTTATTTCTTTTTCCGCCAACAGGCCAATGTGGGTATTTTCTGAGCAAGATATATGACATTGAAGTCTCGTATTCATCAAAATTATGAAAATTGAATCATGTTTCGTTCGAATCGGTAGAGCAAAAGATTCGAAAAATAAAAAAAAATGGAAAAAAGTCGAAGTGACAGAAGAGAGTCCAAATTTGGAGCAAAGGTATAAAATTGGAAACCGAGCAACTTTTTTCTTTGGCATTTTTCGAAATTTCAAAAAAAAATTATATTTTTAGGATTTTTGAAAAAATGACAAATTTGACAGGTTTAGAGTAGCACATGACAAAAGGAAAGAGGCTGTTTTTCACTCATTTTTCAAGCACAAACTAACTGCTAAGTCAAATTTTCATTATATCTATTAATAAAAAAACTTTCATATGTTGCGAACTTTATATGTGACACTGTATATAGTAAACTCTTCAAGGTTTATCAAAGCTTTCGGAAATATTCATTTTTAACATCAGGGAAAGTACAATAGATGAAAAAATCAATAATAAAACATATTCAAGCGCGAAACATGATGCTACTTACAACTTTGTTGAGGTTGGTTTCAATGATGTTAAACATATTCATCTAACATAGTAATACAAAAGAAACAACTAAATCAAGGCATTAAACGAAGTTCAAAGTTAATAAAACCACATTAACATTGTTTGAAATTTTATAAATATAAACGTAATATAATTACATCATCATCATACAAGTCTTGAGGAATTGTCTCTCTAGGGTCATTCTCACAATCTGATTCACTATTGAAGCTTTCTTCATAATCGGGGTCCCTGCTATCGTCACTATTATCAAAAGGAATCCATCTTCAATGTCTGATAAGTTTCCTGTAATATATTCTAACTCTTTTGGGCGCAAGGCCTTTTTTCTAGATAAATCCTGAAAAAGACAAAATAGCATGTGGTGTCGTGTAACACTATAGGGATAATTATATCCCAAAAGCAATTACGGTATCCCACCATCACAAAAACAAACAAAAATAACTCTTTTTTCTGTGAAAACTTACCTGCATATCTAAAAATAAAAAACTTCGATTTGTTACACTTAAAAATGGAAATGGTAGTAGTGTGCCGTGACCAGAAAAGAGCAAGACAAGCAGTGAATTTCATGGTGTTTCTGTCAAAATGGATAATAATATAATAATAATAATATTCAAATGCAGATATTTTAAATGTTTATGTAAAATTGCTTTTATTTCGGACTATTCAGGTATAGGAACATGGTACATCATTTGAATATTAAAGGAATTTAACTGTCTTTCAGAATATTCGATAATATTCAGGGTATTCCATTTAAAAAAAATACTTTTCACCATTTTTGTATCTATAAAAAAAATCACAAATTTTGAACGACCCTGTATAAAGGAGAATGAATTCCCTCAAACATAATTGATGCTCAGAACATTGGTAAACTTCACACATAATTTCAGCTTTGTTCGAGTCCAAATAACGCAACAATAAACATTTCAGTTCAGTTCAAATTACTTCTGTGAGTTTAGAACGCTATTTTTCGGAACCTGCTCATAAAAAAATAATAAGTCCGGGTACCATTGGAAAGAAAATTAAACGCCCATCAAAGTGATGTGCCACTTGACCTCCCTTCCCATTCAATAGTCTAAGGGTAACATCTACCCCTCCTAAGGGGTTGAGCCACGTGGGCTACAAATATTCATTGAAAGTGTCTCCCTTGAAAATAAAATTGACCTGTTTTTTCGATTCCTCATATTATTTTCTGGAAGGAATATAATAAGGGTGGGAAGTTTTCAAATTGACACCCTGTATATAATAGGAGTAATCATCTACTCTTAACCGTATGTAATTGTAAATTGTTTTTTTACAACCCTTTACGTTAAGACGTCATTTTGTAATAGAATACCTTCAGCGAAAACGTGATTTCCGTCGCAAGTGAGAGAAATTCTCATAACGTTAACTTTCGTTTCTAGTGACGAAAGTTAAATTTATATTTTCAATCATTTCCCGCCCTCGTATATAATGTTTTGATGACTTTAAATTAT
>JAFIRS010007592.1:0-5000 GCA_018342105.1 Gonioctena quinquepunctata | reverse complement strand
ATGTATGTAAATCTTGAACTATTTTCCAGGCAATCGGGGCCGACTAAAGCAAAAATAGGGGTCATTAACAGCTGGAATTCATTATTCTGAATTAAATATTCCTCGGGCGTCATTGTGTGTCCTTCTATCCATTTTGAGATATGTCGCCTTCCTAAACAATAATTAAGCGGTCACCTATCCATATCTAGAAATGGCCAATGACCACTGAAGAAGATACGTTATTTGATGACGTACGTATGGTACAGTCGATAAATTCCGAATAGTTTTGATATATTTCTGAGAATTTCCATGAAAATAATGCTGGGCATGAATTATCCTGGCTCTCATGAAAGTGGGTGCAGCGTTTTTGAAAGCGAATTCAAAATGTTTGTGAAGTTTATATGACATATTGTTCAGAGCATGATTTTTGAATAGTTTATGAAATAAGCAGGTTAGAATACTTAGAATAAATTTATAAATGACCACAGTCGGAAAACAAAAATAGCAGGGTGTGTCAAAATAAGTGTTGAACATGGGTACCAAAACGGTTAGTTGGTTAGTTTTTGAGATACAGGACACTAATCTTTATTTTGAATTTTTACTGATTTTAGAGCATTGTTTTTTCATTCAGGCATCGAATATGGTGTCATTTTTGGAGGTTGCAGGGGGTATAAACTACCGCTACTTTTTTGGCTCATTTTTTCGAGTTGTTGACGGGAAATTATAATAATTCATAGTTTTTTCAACCGACGAAAAAGAGGAGGAGCGTATTTTTTAATTTTTTTTGTATGACCACGCATAACTTTTTACAGAGAAGTCCGATTTCGATGATTCTTTTTTCATTGGATAGGGTGTACTTCAAAGTTGGTCCCATTTGAATTTGAAAAAAAAATTTACCCCTAAAGGTAGCAAAATGGAGGATGTTGATCGTTCACTCTCTGAATTTTGGCCCGTTAACCGCTTCTATAAGGCATAACTTTGTACTGGGTTATCCGATTAGGATGATTCTTTTTTTATTGTATAGGGTATACCTCGAAGTTGGTCATTATTCTCTTGAAACTTGGCACATATATGTAGTTCTGATAACAGTGCAACATAATGGATACCTCAATTGGTAATTGAGTAGGTAGTATTTAGTAGATTTTTGCCACAAAAAAATAAAGAAACAAAAACTTTTTTACAGAAAATACTGACGAATAAAAAACTGAAAAGCAAAAAATTAACCTTCTTAGTCTCAATAACTAAGCTCCTAAACTAATGTAAGTAACTAATTTTGAGTCGGAGCCAATCAAACAATCAACGAAGATCACTAAATTTCTGTTACGCTTTACCTAATTCAATTGCTAGTTTGTTTGGCGCCGACTCAAAATTAGTTACTTATATAGGTTTGGGAGCTTAGTTATTAGGACTAAGAAGGGATAGTTTTTTGCTTTTCAGTTTCTTTATTCGTCGGTTTAATTTTTTGTTAAAAAGTTTTTTTTTAAATGAAAAATTAAATTAAAAACTAAAAAACACTTTCAATATGTACTAAAAAGTTAAAAATAATGAGAATAAAGTAATTGTCAAATGAATTTCATTTTAGATAAAAAAGCGTGAGGGGCTTGATATCAGTTAGCTTAATATCATTATGAAAAGTAAGTAAAGAGTACATAAGAGGAAATTTGTTTGTCAATGACTTTATTTATTATGTTTTAACTGTTTAGTCTATATTGCTATATAACCATGTCTTTTAGTATTTTAAACTATAATTTTATTTTTAACTTTTTAGACCATATTTCTACAAAAGACAAAATATTATTAAAACATTTTATAAGAAAAGATTTTATATTCGCAGCAAGCTTTTGAATCTGTTACTCACATAATAACCTAGGTCAAACAATCAAATAAATTATTTTTTCTTTCTTAGTGCATTAGTATAAAGGCTTTTTAAAAAAATTTGTTTTGATCATTTTTATTCTATTCTTTTTAGTCATTCATGAAATCCATCATCTCATTGAATTCTGACAAAAATTGATAATATCCGATCCCAAAAAAACCCACTTACCAATTTTGAATGGAATCGGGCCATAATAACAAAACACGTCGCCATATTGGAGCCGCCATCTTGAATTCATGAATTTTGACTAAAACATCATGATGTTCGATCCCAAAAACCCTCACACACCAACTTTAAATGGAATCGGGCTATAATCCCAAAACTCGTCGCCATCTTGAATTCGTGGATTTTGAAAAAATCATAATCTCCGACCCCGAAAACCCCAACGAACCTATATTTCTTGGAATCGGGCTATAACCACAAAATTCGTCGCCATATGGGAGCCGCCAACTTGAATTTATGAATCGAACCATAATCGCAAAACTCGTCCGCCATATTGAAGCCGCCATTTTGTTTTTCTCTAGCAAAAATTGCATAATGTCAACGGAATTATGAACACTGGCCGAATTTCAGGTTGATCGGACAACTAGAAGTGGGTCAAATTTAACTTGTATGATTTGATTACAAACGCACAGACCGACATCAGGACAGGTGAAACTAAATAAAAGCTTGTTAAAAAAGACTACGGGAAAAAAACTCTTCGATTCATTGGAACTCATGGGATTGAAGTTTTTACTAAATTTTGGTGAATATGCTGAAACCAGACAGCGCATTCACCAAATCTTTGTGATGTAAATAATTTTTTTCTGACGATCTTTGTCATAGCTATGAAATTATTGTATTGTCGTTAGTTTTCAATACATGTGCAAAATTTCAAATAATTCGGACTTCTGGAAGTGGGTGAAAATCAATTTCAAAGATTCCATTATATACATTCATACATACATGCAGGTAAAGCTAATAAAGCGTGTATAAAAAAAGGTATACCGGGTGATTCTCTTAGGTGGCTCACCCCTATAACTTTTTTATTATTGGAGATAGAAAAACGAAATTTAGGGGGTTGTGTATTATAGTTCAATTTACATTTTTGACATATTTATTTGCTTTACCGTACTTCCGGTTTGACCGGAAATAACCCCAATTTTCGAGGTTTAAATGAGACATCCTATATATTTTTACTTATTTCGATCGAGAATGACATTCTAAATCCAATAACACCCCACTCGTCAATATTGGACAAATAAAGTTATTTTTATTCTAATTTTTATTTTTCGATCTAGAATGCCATGGATCGTGTAAATCGCTTCATTCTTGATCAAGTAACATGGGAAAAATACGACTTTGAGGCTTATGACTTCACAGTCGTTTTTAGAATTATTTAAAAGTCGCAAATATGAATTTTACCAGTTAACTTAATTTTTTCAAAAGGGGAAAGAGGGGTGGCTCGTCGGCTTTTTGTGAAAGATCATTTTCTTACGAATAATTTGATACCACACACTTTCACTTCATTTTCACCATTTTTCTGAATAATTGCAAGAAGCGATCATACCTAATGCACTAAGTCCTGTTATTTTAGTTATCCGTGACAAACAATTGAAGCTGTTGCTAGGACTACGTTAACAAATAGGCTAATGAATATGCTGTCACTTTTAAAAATTTATTTGTTGCGTAGTTAATAATTTGATATGGAAAATTATACTAGAAACGAGAAAATTGACAACTGATGCGCTCGAATTTATGCTCAGAGCTTTCCTAATCGTCGCCATTCCACTCGGCATTATTTTCCATAAATGGAGAGGAAAATGCGAAATGAACCTGAAGAAAATGCCAATAACCTCATCGTCAGTGAAGAAAAAGAAGTAGACGTGTTAGCCTATGTTGAAGTGAATACTACGGCGTCAATTCGCCAAATTGTTTCTGAGTGTGATATAAGTTATTCGTCCGTTTGGAGAATTCTTCACAAATATAATTATCGATCATTCAAGTGCCAACTACACCAACATCTTTACGATAACGACCACAACCAAAGATTAACTTATTGCAACTGGTTTAGACTAAATACAGAGAAGATGTACGTTTTCCATTTAAAATTATTCATTCAGATGAAACTCGATTCACCAACTTGGGTCTGTTCAATCGAAATAATAAAAGGTACTGGTCTCAAACAAATTTACATCTGATGCAAGAAGGAAATTTTCAAGAGCGATTTGGTTTCAATTGCTGGATGGGTATTATCGGAGGAAAACTTTTGGGGCCAATATTTTTTGACAGACAACTTACTGCGGAAAGATATCTACAGTTCCTTAGAAATCAAATTAATGATTTTATTGAAGATTTGCCACTGGCTAACCAAGTTAATATCTATTTTCAACAAGATGGAGCGCCACCTCACAATTCTCAAGTCGTAAGAGAACATCTGAATGACACCTTCCCAGAAAAGTGGATTGGCACTTATCCACCTATTAAGTGGCCTGCGAGGTACATTCTTAAGTTGTCATATTTTTTCATAATGTATTATTTCTTTTTCATATTCTAGATCACCACAGCTAGATTTTTTTCTCTGGGAAACCATTTAAATTCAGGTGTAAAACAGAGCATCTGCTACTCGTGAAGAACTGGAGTATAAAGTAAGGGTGGCATTCCAGAACATCACTGCGGAACAGCTAATCAATGTGGTGCGCGCAACAATTGAAAAAGTTGAACTTTGCCGTGATCAAGGAAGAGGTCATTTTGAAAATTTTGAACCTCATTGGACTAATTTGCGACTTTTAAATAATTCTTTGAATGACTGTGAAGTCATAAACCTCAAAGTCGTATTTTTCCCATGTTATTTGATCAAGAATAAAGCGATTTACACGATCCATGGCATTCTAAATCGAAAAATAAAAATTGTAATAAAAATGACTTTATTTGTCAAATATTGACAAGAGAGGTGTTGTTGGAGTTAGAATGTCATTCTCGATCGAAATAAGTAGTAATATTGTAACGAACCTAGGCCGGACCTGTCGCCTCACACGTTGCCATCGACAGCGATGAGATCATCCCCGGAGATATTCGAGAACCATCCAGTCGCTCTTCCGCGGAAAACAACGGTCAATATTGGAAACAATGGAACATGCCGTCCTCACACGTTGCCATCGACAGA
>JAFIRS010007591.1:0-23707 GCA_018342105.1 Gonioctena quinquepunctata | reverse complement strand
ATGAATGGAAGATTGTATATTTTATAAAAATTGAGATTGTTCAGTGCAGTGAGTACATATTTAGAGTCGGACATTATAACTACATGTGATGTTACTTTCTTTTCAGTCGTCCACTTCAGAGATCCTTCTGCGGAGAAGACCGAACGAAGATTAGGAATTTTACCGAAATGGCTATATTTGCTGATAGAAATATAGAAAGTAAAACCCGTCCTGTTCCCTGATTTGGATCCATCTGTATAGATGTGGAGATGGTTGGTATAACCCCTCAGTATGGATTGAAGGAGTGCTTGGTTGTATGAATTGATCTCATTATATTCTGGAAATATAACAGTTGTTTCGAATTTTAGTGCATCTAGGAGATTAAATATTGGGAAAGATTTCAGTTTGATACTTAAATCTGTGTTTGTATATGTGCAAGCATCAGCCAACAGAGGAGTTTTCTTCAGATTCCAGTATTTGCAAATGAAATTTCCAATGGATAACTGACAGATGCCCCTTGTAAGTGGGCCATTCAAGGATAAGGATTTCAATTTGAAGATTTCTTCTGCTGCTAGATAGGTGCTTGCACAGCTGATGACTTCAGGGCTCCTAAACTCATTATAACGGCACTATATTGTATTTGCGCTTATTTTGACAACGTCGGTCACGTTTTGATGTTTTTGTTGATTTTTTAGTTCGAACTAATACATTCCTCACATTCTTGTTGTTTGTTGGTCCATAACACAAAATTGTGGAGAATATTCGCTCACAAACTTTTTGTCTGTTTTTCCTGTCATCTTTCTGTTGGTTGTGGCTCGTGTTGTTGCATAAAGAATGAATTTCCATCGTTCCTCAGCTTCCGTAGACCAATATTGATTATATTTCTTGGCGCAAATTGGTATCGATCATTTGTGTGCATTTTTTAGGACATTTTTTCAGCAAAGAGTGCTGCAGTTGATGTTTTTTCTCTACATGATCCTTCCCTATCAACTAAAGTACTTTCACAGTAGCATCATACTTCTTCCTGATCTCCCCCATTTCAGTGTGAGTACGTGAATATGGGAATATACTATGTGATATACTCAATTGAGAATTTCGCTCACAATCATTGTAACACCGTCGTTCAAAGGCATCAGTTTTGATATGGGAAGATGAAGACGCAACCAATCGTATGTTATTTGGATTTTTTTTTGTGACATAACGATGTATATATCTACAGAAATAACTTAATCCTCAGTCGTAACGTTATTTGAATATTCAGAGCAACTACGCATATCATCGTTCACAATTATTGACCCACTTTGCTCATTATTTGGATTTTAATCTGGGTCCACTGTGTGATTATCCTAATGTTTGGTAGAAACTGATTTGTAAGCGTCGATTTTCCGATGAAGTTATTGGTTCAGAGCTGGAGGTGAAAGCTTTTTTTCTCTGCTCCCCACATTGTAGTATTTCCAGAGTACATGACTTCCCTCAAAGCTATAATACATTGACTTATTGCTTATGCATAAACACACATTTTCTGTATATTCACCTGGTTTAACAATGATCAATATAACTTCTCGAAATAGTTTACTGCCGAAGTTCACTTTCACATACCAGCTTAAATAAGCATTTGACGTCTGAACTTACCAAATAAATGAAAAAACTGGGTAGTACACACGCTACCCTGGCAGACGTACTAGCATGAAACATGTTGCAATATCAGAAAACAAGGATGTTTATACCGTTTTCTTATTAACAATGGTGGTTACGTCTTCTGTCGCTAATATTGAAAGCTGTTTTTGCAGATACGCCTTCGTTTATAAACGAAACGAGATGTTATCATGTACAGATGCAGATTTCCTTTTCAATTCACACGGCAGTGTTGTACTCTTATAAATTATTGGTGTATTATCCAATTTCATAAAAAAATACGGTTGTTGAAAATAAAAAAGTATAAAAAGTCGCCCAAACTCCAAATCATTGTTTGAAAACATTTGAGAGGCTCTGATTGTCCACTTGCTAGTCGGAGCTTACAAAGCAAAGCAAAATTGTGATAGTCAACGACAATTCTCAAATTCATCTATATCCAACGTGTGCAACTTTTCTTGCTGTCAGTGGCCCTGATATATAGATTTCCATACGGCATGGGTGATAGCGATCCACAAGCGTAGCAGAATTATACGTGAAAGAATTCATTGGTAATAAAATAAAAATTCAATAGGGATATTCAACAATGTCCAACTTGGATAATCCCAAGGAGTCCCCATAGGAATTTTGGTGAACGAAAATAATGTTCAGCAACAACTAGTTGTGACCTCTTCTACAACTAGTCTTTCGAAATTTATTGTCATACTGATTGTGTTTTGAATGGAATATAGGGAAAGAAGGAGGTATATCAGTCCAGGCCATTTGTTGGTAGAACATCATTCCTAAAAAAAATTAAATTTTTGAGAAACCTTAATTTTTTTACCTTTCAAATAATATGTAGTATTGGTTACTATGCTGTAAAATTGCCCATTACTGAACGATTTTGAGTTCGTTAATGTAGTGCATTATTGTACGAAATGCAAAAAACAATTGTTTCAGGAATGAACTTTCCTTCTGAATAGAGAGGTCAATGAGCAAAACTGTCGTTAAAGGTGTGATGAAAATTCGCACCTTTTCAAGAAAGGGCATACTCAGCATCCTCAAAAAGTAAATATCTGGGCTGTAATTTATGGAGATAAAGTTGTAGGATCCTTATGAATCAATGGCACTCTAAATGGGGAAGTGTATCCCAATATGTTTGATAGAGCCTTGTGGACCAGCTGCAAAAAAATTGATCCAGGCGACAAGTCTTGAATGAAGATCAGCTTCGTTACCAACAAGACTCACTCACTCCGCCGCACAATTACGACCCTGTGAGACAATGGTTGAATGACTATTATTACAACCGTTGGATTGGAAGGAGATGACCTGTCGAGTGGCCTCCAAGATCTCCAGATTTGGCCATCTTAGATTTTTTTCTATGGAGTCATCTGAAATCAGCAGTTTTGAAAACCCAACCAGCTTTGATTGAAAAAGAAGATGGATCGCATCAGTCGAGAATGCCGTAATGTCTCTCGCGAAACATTCACGAAGGGAAACCAGAATTCAAAAACTCTCTATTATTGATTGGAGGATAACAACATTCGATAGTTGCTTGTTGTTTAGAAGCTCTTCCCAATAGCCTCTGTACAAGAAGCATACCAAATTGACCTTGACATACGACTAACCAGGTGAGTAATTCTGAACTCGCTTACTGAAAGATAATATTATATGGAACGGCTAAACCTATTAATTGAGATTTTTTGAGTATTTTTGAACATGGCCTCCACTCCTCTGAAATTGAAAACACTGAAAAGCATTTTCAAAGAGCTTTCCAATGATGTATCACACATGGGAGTTGCCATTTAAACTTTTGAAGTGGGGATTGATGGGGCGGAGAAAGTGAGATATATAGATAGAAAGGTATTTATAAACAAAATTACTCACGAAGATCAGTTTCACTTTCACTGTCGTCGTCTTTTTTATGAAATTTAGATGGTTTTTATTTATAGCGGCTACAAACCCAGTGGTGTAGTGAAATTTGAAAACAAAAATTGCCTAATAAACTTTTACCGTTTTTGACAAAGAAAAAAACCATAGAGTGCCTTGGAAATGAAACTAAAAGTATGAAAATTTGTGTCAAAATACAGTTTTTTTAGATTGATTGAAAAATGCGTATTCTACAGGGGTGGTTCCTTTTTAAATGGGTCACACTGTATATATTATTATATTATATTATATAATAATATATGATATACCTAATTAATATAAAATGTCAAACTTTATACTTTATTTTATTCATTATTTTTGCTACATATTATGTTGAAAGGATAAGTCATAGTCGCATAGGTTTATACATACATAAAAAATATACTGTAAGTCTAGATAAAATGTGATTGAAAGACATTTCACAATAAAAATAATCACATCAGAACACCGTCACGTCGTTTACAAAAACAATATAGATATGAAAACGAATTTTGAAAGGACATAGCAACACTCTACAGAGACAAGAACATTTTAAAATGAAATTTTCAAAATGAACGCATTGCTCATTTCAAGTTAAAATACATCTACCGTGTACAAACATTTTTCTGATAAAAAAAAATCTATTTTTTTTCGAAGGTGTGATGTGACAAGGTCTTCATATCATTTGGCAGTAAGTTATGAATGCGAATACCAACAAATTTAGGGGATTTTTCATATTCTGCGAGTGTTGGTGTTTTCCTGTTGTGATCATATTTTTACTCCTTATATTATAATTATGCGTTTCTGCTCTCATTTGTAGGATACCATCATTTTCATATATATATGTTGATGTTTTCAAAATCAACAAACTTGTAACTGTCATTATTCTGTTCTGTCGGAATGTCTCTCTACAAGAAGTTCTGAAATCCAAATTGAATATCAATTTCAGCAGTGCTTTTTGCTTTATGAAAATCCTGTCTGATCCAGTAGCTAGTTCCCAGACAACAACATTATGATTATTATCGAGTAAAATTTAGCATAATAAACTGATATCAGTGATTTTGTATCTAACTTAGACTTGAGAGATTTTTTCAAGTAGTATGATTGACTCAATTTCTAACATGTAAAATCGATATGTTCTTGCCATGTGAAGAGTCCCTAAATCATTTTTCCCAAGATTTTTGTGAAACTGGCCAATTCTAAAGATCTGTATTGAAAACTGAGATTGAGGTTATAAAGACTTCGAGATGAATTCGCATGCATACTATTTAGGTTTGGAATGAGTCTGTTCTTGTTACACCAGTCATTGAATTTAATTAGAACTGTATTCACTAATTGTGTCATATCGTCAGATGTTTTATTAGGAAGAATGATAGACGTGTCATCTGCGTGAAGGAATATTTTGCCATAACTTATGTTATCAGGAAAATAATTCACATATAATAAAAAAGTTAGTGGTCCAAGAACGCTGCCTTGAGGGGTACCCGTTGTTACAAGAAATTTATCTGACATAACGTATTTCTGCTTCACCTGGAAACATCTATTCGTCAAGAAAGACAGAAGTAACTGGTTTATTATTACCTCGGATTCCTATGTTGAATAGGTTTTCTGTTACAAATTCAGTGTTCAAAGTGTCAAAGAAAATTCCTACAAGTTTTTTTTTCTGATTTTAAACATTTAAAAGTGACACTTTTTGAAACTCCTTGACGTTATTGAATGCTTTACTTTTCATCACTAGTAACGAAAAGTAAAATTTTTCGCAACTGGTGATAAAAGTAAATTTTACCACCAGTTGCGAAAAATGCAGAATAAAATTTGTTATAATTTTAAGACCAAACTACTTGAAATACTTCTTCACTGCACTGAAAAATGAAAAATAATTTTAATATTCAACAACTATGCCAAAAAGCGTGGGGTGCTTTGTCAAAATCAATTGAAATAGTCCAAGATATCAGAGCCGGCAAACCTACGTCATTTTAGCAAAACTGAAATTTTGACTATGAGTGTAGTTCAGAAGGTATGCGTACTTGTTAGCTTGGAAGCAAGGTCCTTTTAGAGAAAGCAGGTACAAAAGTACATAAAAAACTTTCCTACTTACGTTGAAGTATGATAATGCGATTGACAATAACTCTGGATCTCAAAAGTTAGCGTGGATTCGAATCCCCACGCCTGACGATTCTTTTTATTTTTCATTTTGAAATTGAGAAATGTTTTTTTTTTTTTTATTTCAATATTCATCGTCGTTGAATATTAAAATTATTTTTTAATTTTTAGTGCGATAAAAGCGTGTTTTTCTGTTTTTTTTAAATATATATTTTTTATATTTCTAACTTGAAAAAAGATCACATTATATCAAAATTAGAAAAATATTGTGTGGAACACGTTGGGAAACACTATTTTTCACCGCATAACTCTTTACTGAGACGTCCGATTCCGATCATTCTTTTTTCAGTGGATAGGGTCTACTTTGAAATTGGTTCTGTTTGGATTTTAAAGATAAAATCCTTTCCTAAAGAAAACCACCCCTAAGGGTAGCAAAATGAAGGATATTGATCACTCACCTTCTGAATTCTGGTCCGTTAACCAATTCTATCAAGCATAACTTTTTACTGGGTACTTCGATTTGGATGATTTTTTATTAGATGGGGTATACCTCATTGTTGATCATATTTGAATTTCGAATGGAATTATCCACTCTTACGGGTAAAAAAATAGCGAATAATTGATTTTTCACTTGTGAACATTGGCACACATATGTAGTTGACAATGACAGATCGCTAATGTCATTATTTTTGTTCTCCTACATACGTCACAATCATTATATTCTATGAGAGTATGGAATGATATACAAAGTAATGGAATGAACTAACCAGAGCAACAAAATTAATTTATATTACAACAAATAGTAAAAATAGATAATCATATCATTTAACTGGTAATAGTTGAAGTAAGGTGGGTAAGTAAGTATTTTGAAGGTAATAAAAAAACAAGTTGGTAGTAGTTAGTAGATTTTAGCCATAAAAAATTGAAATATAGATACTTTTTAACAAAAAATTGAACCGACGAAATACGGAACTGAAAAGTAAAAAATAAAATAAACCTTCTTAGTCTCAATAACTAAGCTCCTAAACTAATGTTAGTAACCAATTTCGAGTCGGCGCCACATGAACAATCAACGAAGATCATTAAATTACTTCAAAACAATTATCAGAATGTCACCGCGCAACTCGATTTTACGCCTTATCTAATTCATTTGCTTGTTTGTTTGGCGCTGACTCAAAATTAGTTACTTACATTAGTTTAGGAGCTCAGTTATTGAGACTAAGAAGGTTTATTTTATTTTTTACTTTTCAGTTCCGTATTTTGTCGGTTTAATTTTTTTTTAAAGTTTTTATTTTTAACTCGCTTTTTTTGCGGAATTCGCTCGCTCGTTCCGCAGAAATTCGCTTATTACGAAAAATAGTTCTTTTCCCAACTGGTTGCACAAATAACTATTTCGTCTATTGAATCATATACAGAGTGGCCACTTTTTCAATGGGATTGTATTGGTAACTTTTAAACCATAAGAGTTAGAAGGTCGGTCAAATGGAGAAAAAGTTGCATTCATAGAAGCATTGTCAAGCAGTTCAAACAAATCGAGATTATTAGGGTCGGTTATTGAGATATCATAAGAAAAGTAAATTCTGTCATTTTGATTTTTTTTTCCCACTTTAATTCGAATATTATCGAAAAATGTCACGGAAGTCTTTCATTCGACATTGAATTATCCTCAATTTGACATAATCAGATTTCGTATCCAACGTTTCGTACGCTCTGGGCCACCCTCAACCTCATTTTTTTCAATACGGACCTGCACTTTTTGAAATAACTTTTGACGCTGAATTCAACGATATATCATACAATGTCATTCAAAGTTGATTTTCAGGTGATTTTGACCCTTATCCAAATTTCTTTGGGTCGGATCTGTATTACATTTAGGTACCTTTAGTTTAATCAACAACATGCAATACATTTCGATAAGAAAATCAACTAACTCATCTTCAACTGAATGGAACGTAACAGAATCAAAGCAAGAAACAAGTAATAATTATTTACGCATTTCAAGGGGTGAAAAACCTAATTCATAATAATTAAACGAAACTATCATTTAATGAAAGAAAAATCAAATGATTATTCGAAAGTAAATGATGAACATTAATGAAGAAAGTGTTTGAAATGTCCACCATTTTGTAAAATGCACTTCGCGGTTCTGGAACCCATACTTCTTATACATTTGCTTATTTCGTCTCCTTGAATACCTTCCAATACATTCTCAATCTTCTCGGGAAGAATCTCCATTGTCGGGTTCGTAGTATCATGAATTTTATTTTTGAGATATCCCCACAAATAAAAATCCAGCGGATTCAAATCCGGAGATCTGGCAGGCCATGCTACTGGACCTCTTGTTCCAATCCATGAATCGGGAAAAGTTCGATTTAGATAGTCTGTGACTATTCTTGAGTTGTGTGGACCACATCCGTCTTGTTGTAACCATGGGCTATTACGCCGATACCGTATAGGAAGATCATCCAACATTTCTTCTATAATTTCTACATATTTGGCTCCGGTTAGGTTGCCGTCAATGAAGGGTCCCAGTAATTTATTATTCAACAAACCGCACCATATGTTCAAAGAAAAACGATATTGATGTCTAACTTCATGAATTGAGTGAGGATTTTCTGTGGCATAAAAATGTTCGTTCCTTCGATTGAACATGCCAGAATTTGTGAATGTCGTTTCGTCTCCCCAAATGATATTGTGCGCAAAATTGTTGTTATTCCGCACCTTCCGTTGAAACCAATTACAGAATTGCAACCTTCTCTCAGGATCATTGCGATATAGTTTTTGCACGGCTTGGTATTTATAGTCATGGTATCCGTGTCTCTTGAGTATTTTATTAACAGCACTTTTTGATAAATTGCATTCACTGGCCATAGTTCTCGATCCTATTCCTGGATTCATTCGAATTTGGGCCAGAACATTGATGTCATGGATAGGCTCGTTTCGTCGTTCATAAGGACCTCTAGGTTTGATGAATGAATTATGTGCAAGTAACGTTGTAGATAAACGTCGAAACATTTTAATATTTGGTGTTGTTCTTTCAGGATATAATTCACCATACCTTTGTTGTGCTTTGAACAAATTTCTATCTAGTTTTATGTACACTTCTATTCATTTGTGTATCTCACCATATCGAATAAGATTATTTGAAATTACTCAGAAAAGTATTTAATGACAAGTTCTTGTGACACAATAATAAACGAAGTGACAAATAATATGACATTTCTTGTTATGTTCTTTTTTATCCACGGCCTACTACTTGAAAATAATACATTCAATAAACCTAGAGTTGTGTGTATGTAAGAAAAAACAAGTGTATCAACGATATCAATGTTCTGACTCAAATTCAATTGAACCCAGAAAAAAAATCGAGAACTGTGGCCAGCGAATGCAATTTATCGAAACCTGCTGTTAATAATATAGTCAAGAGACGCGAATACAATGATTTTAAATTTGAATACCAAGCCTTGCAAAAATTATATCGTAATGATCTCAAAATAAAGTTCGATTCTGTAATTTGTTTCAACGGAACAAATGACAAATCCAACTATAATGATTCCTCGCGAGAAGATTGAGAATGTATTGGAAGGTATTCAAGGAGACGAAATAAGCAAATGTATAAGAAGTATGGGTTCCAGAACCGCAAAGTGCATTTTACAAAATGGTGGACATTTCGAACACTTACTTTATCAATGTTCATCATTTACTTTCGAATAATCATTTGATTTTTCTTTCATTAAATGATAGTTTCGTTCAATTATTATGAATTAGGTTTTTCACCTCTTGAAATTTGTAAATAATTATTACTTGTTTCTTGCTTTGATTCTGTTACGTTCCATTCAGTTGAAGATGAGTGAGTTGATTCTCTTATCGAAATGTATTGCATGTTGTTAATTAAACTAAAGGTACCTAAATGTAATACAGATCCGACCCAAAGAAATTTGGATAAGGGTCAAAATCACCTGAAAATCAAATTTGAATGACATTGTATGATATATCGTTGAATTCAGCGTTGAAAGTTATTTCGAAAAGTGTCATAAAATATGCAGGTCCGTATTGAAAAAAATGAGGTTGAGGGTGGCCCAGAGCGTACGAAACGTTGGATACGAAATCTGATTATGTCAAATTGAGGATAATTTACTGTCGAATAAAAACTTTCTGTGACATTTTTTGATAATATTCGAAGTAAAGTGGGAAAAAAAGAGAAATCAAAATGACAGAATTTACTTTTTTTATGATATCTCAATAACCGGCCCTGATAATCTCGATTTGTTTGAACTGCTTGGCAATGCTTCTATGAATGCAACTTTTTCTCCATTTGACCGACCTTCTAACTCTTATGGTTTAAAAGTTACCAATACAATCCCATTAAAAAAGTGGCCACTCTGTATATGTTGTGTGAAATTGAGCGTTGCGGTTTCTGTCTAGTGATTTTTTCTGAATCAATGTTGGCACTCTGTCATCAGATCAAATGTTTCCAGGCAGTCATTTATTCTGAGAGATATAAGTTTTTCAAATAATTTTGAGAGTACACTGATAAGAGATATAAGATGATAATTTTCGAAATTTCTTAAGATTATCGCGGTTTTGGTTTTCCCGATCTTGCCTTGAAACGGGTTTAGGTATTTCCTGGTATGTTCTTTCATTCCCGAAGTATTCCCACTGGCCACTTTTGAAGTTGATACTCTGTATGTTTGTATACTTTATTTAAAAAATTGATATTCATCAACGAAAATTTTCAATCCAACATCTTATCATTCTTTTTCGAATTGTTTAAACAATATAAATATTCAAGGGCCCTAACTAGAATGTTTCTGATTTTGAAAAGGGAGGAACGGAATCTTACTGCCTCGACTATCCAATTACCCATGAAATGTCTCAAAATGGATAAAATGAATAGCGAATAAACGTTATTTCTGGTAATGGAATAGTAGAATTCTTTCCAAATTGGGTTTAACTTCAAAGAAGGTAATTCGTTAGTCTCATGTTTCCCATCAAAAATATGCAAATCGCAATATAACTGCTACGTTCCACCGTAATGCTTGAATCGCCATACTTTCATAATATTCCCTTCCGTTTATTAAATCTCCTCATGGAATAGACTCCCTGGAGTTTGAGCTTCTTTGAGAGTACGAAATTATATGAGCATTGAATTAAATATGAATTTGTTTCGAGTGCACCACAAATCGCGGAGAAAATTGTTTCACGTTGAGTTAATAATTGTACGGAAGATTATGTTTACTCGCATACACTCTGGTGGATGGAATTCAATCGGATCCAATTTCCAATGTTCATTCTATATGTTAATTGTGGGAACATCAAAACAGATGTAATTCTGTCCAATGTGGATCAGAATTCCTTCACTAACAACTCGAGTATATGGCCATTTATGCTGAGTAAACTGTGTTTATACCTGGTGGCCAATTAGTGGGAAAAAGTTCCCTTATTAGAGAAAGCTGAAAAATTCCTTTCGTGAAAGTCATGAGGGAACTCGAGGCATACACAAGAATCCCCGCACTGTGTGTTACTTAATGCTGGGGTCTCAATCTGCCTACTCCCCAGGTTTCGACAGTATTTCCCTCCCAGGTCTCCAATCTGCCTACTCATTCGAAACATCTGAGAGTTTGACTACCGTTGTGCAATATTCATCCTGCGTGCAGGTGTCAATGATGTGAAACTGTGGGGGGACTTGGTATGGTCAACGAGTAGAGGACAAAAAAAATAATTTGCTCCATTCATGAATAGTAAAATTGTGTTGGAATCCTTGAAAGTTGACATTTAGCCTGTCATTCACGTTTCATTCATAAAACCCGAGATCTGGCTCAGTTCTGGTTTAGCCAACCACGAGCCAGAATAGCACGTCATGTGACTATAGACAAGATCAATAAAATGATTATGTTTTGGAGTAGAATTAAATATATTATGAGACTATATTGTCATAATCAGTCAGAAAATTGATTCCAAAATTTCTTTGATTGACACATTCACATGTTGGGTACCTATTGTTCTGATATGATGATAGCTAATTGTTAATTTTGCCTTGCATTGGGAGATAATTGTCATGTGATATCAATTACTAATTTTGCCAAATTATTATTACCCTTTTTTGCCTTTATGTTGGTTGTCAAATTGTACTGAAAAAATGATTGTTATTTTGCCCTTACTTGGGTCAATTTGTTATGATTGGGTAGAATATAATAATTTCTGTTTATATTTATGTTTTGTAAAATTATTTCTTCCACCCAATACCATAACAATGTTATTGAATATATGGGAAATTCTTATTATTTTTACTCTTTGTAATTCCTCTCCTTACCACGACTAAACTCAGTTGGAACGCCTTCGCCTCAGGAGTCGGTACTGACAATAGAGCCACTGCCTGTCTTGATGTCACTCGAACTATTTCAGTTCAGTGTTTATCGGTGAGATATTAGCATATCATTGTGGAAAGTAAACCAGAAATTATCAAAAACAATTATTTCCTTTATTCAGGAAAACGTATATTAACCTGGCCTGCGTTAGATAACTTAAAACTATGAGAAATTGACAAATTTTCATAAAATAATGAAAAACAGTGATGGATATTGTAAATATAACCTCACTTTTTTCATTTAAGTTGGAAGAATTCTTTTATAGTTCAATACCAAATTATATAAAGTTCTTCAGATATACGAGTTATTCTGTAAAGTGATTCAGTTTGTGATGTGCACTAGAAGAGTTTATACCTGGAGCTGGAATATCGCTGATGCATTACCTGGCCATAATCTGAATTCCTGTTTCATCCACTCCTCTCTGGAACTCTCCATTGCAAAGGAACCATCCAAAATCCCCGCAATCAACTTAGACAAGTTTTCATGTGGAGGACAAAAAAGGTAATCTTCTTTTATCCTTATTTATTTTGTGTCGAAATTATCCAGTGGTTGAATTGGTTTGTTATTGTAGGGAAAACTACCTTATCATTAGTGGAAATCTTCAATTTATTTTCTCTCAATTTGGTGTTATTTGAGAAAACTTATCAACTAACATATTTCACATTTCTTATAAACTAAATACAATATTTGATCATAATTAACTTTGACGTTTCTGTGTTCTTACTTTTCCACAATTTCAAATCTTTTATCTAACCATATCTGTTCCCTGATTGGCTATTTACATCAAGAAGTTTCTTGTTCTCCCATTGGCTATTTTAGTTAGATGCAATTTCATATACTGTATGTTTCAACCTTATAATTTTGTTGATCACATTTAATCCAAATTAATTTTGTAAATCTAGACTTTTTGTTGTATTTCAAACAATCATGTGTTGTAATAATTTTTGAAAATGCAGGAAAATGATTGAATTTAGTATTTGCATATATTTACCTTCCATGTTATACAGAGGCTTCATAACGGAAATATAATCTCATAAAATTGTAAAAACAATATCTCATGAACTACTAACTATTAAATATTTATAATTTTTGTGGATATTTTAAGAAATAACTCCTTTTTGACCTCTTAAATATATTACTGGTCCTTCCTCGCATAACAATATATATATATATATATATATATATATATATATATATAGCCACGAACTCCTGATTCGTGACAATACTTCGAATGACCGAACTTTGAAATTTGGTTTGTCCATTCTCCATCCAAGAATTAAACCAAAATGGGTTTCTATAGCTGTTTTCGGCAATACAATAGGTGATTTTCCATGGACTCGTCGTTTTATTGGCCTCCGGACGAATAATTGTGGCAGTCGTCATTGGAATGAAATAAAAAGAAAAAATTATTCTGAGCCATTATTGGAACAAAACTAATTTTTCTATTTTGGAATAGTACTTAGCTTCAGTTTTTGAAAAAAATTATTTCAGATCTTAACTCGTATCTAAGTGGAGTATTGTGAATTTGATGTTGGGTTTGTTTGTCAGTTGATCTATCAAAACAATCATATGCAAGAAAGTGTGGTAACATATCAGTGAACCTACGACATCGATTCGATCAAAGATTATGATGAATGAAGAAATGGAGTTATCGGTCTCATTCTGACTCACTCGTACTATGTTCCCGATTCTCCCAACATTAAAAAATTGTTCAGGAGGTTGACACATATTCCGATATGTTGTGAGAAATCAGCCATATGCGGTCATTGCATATAGGAAATGATGTCTCTACTTATGGCATTTCTCCAGTTTTTCTCAATTATCTCATAAACCTCCACTTTTAGGCACATGGAATGTTATGACTTTCAGGTTGAGTTTCGATGAGCCGAACTGATGTCAAACGCTCATTTGTCCATTCACTTTTCCCAAGAAAATATGAAGGAACTACGCCACTGGTTAACGAAAATAAAAAATTCAAATTAGCACGTTGCTGAGCCTTGATTGGTGTACCAAGTTTCAATTTTTTTCTTTCAGGATGCAGAGGGGATGCATTTTAGGACATACCTTGATAGTCGTAGTCTGTCGGTCTTATTCTTACTCACCCTGTATATAGCAAATTTTATGTTAATCTGTAAATAATTATAGTTCCTAGATGTTACAGTAATTTTATCCAACCGTAATAGAACTTAGTTACCATCATCTTTGTAACCTATTCATATAATAAATGTTACTAGGTTGCAAAAAATATTTGTTGGAAATGTACAAGGCCGGAATGTTGATGAGGCCTCAATGATTTTCGGTATAGGTATCGGAATATTTCCCTGGAGTTGAAAAACTAATCAAGAATTCACTCTGGATATATGAAGCACGTGATTCAAAATGTGTTCTATGTTATCAAGAAAATCAAATTTGTGAATATGGAATAAAGTTGTTAAATAGGTTTCATATCTCTCTACTACCCTCTAGTATTCAATTCATCTTATGTGAACTCCATTTGAAATGTCACCTACAATTTACTTCCAATCGATGCCAGTGTTAATTTGAAGCCCTTCAAAAATTCCCCTTTTGACCTCGTTTGTCTGATCCCAGAATATATACGCTTTATGGTGATATTCAGAAAAAGCGAGTCTGGGGAAAAGCCTGCGAAAAGCTGATTGCTCCGTGTTCATTACGATAAAATCAGCAGAACTAGCTCGTGTTTGCTTGGTCTGTTATGCAGATTATGGCGTATCCAAAAATATAATAAGACATGGAGGAATGTAGGAGACGTGATGGAGAATTCTGAGAGACTTTTATTGAAACCCGCCTTCGTACGCACAACGTGGAAAACTGAAACATTCATTCTGTCTGGAATCGAACAATCACGATAATGGAATTTGAAATACGGGTTTCTATTCGCTTCTCGATATATGTGTTTCGGTTCCGTTTGGGTCAGAAAAGGGATTGAAGGGAGTTCAAGCTTCTCCGTTTCGCCATACAAAATCCGAATGGACAACAATAAAACTTTTTTTTTGACTGAAAGATCATCGAAGTGGAGATCATAACGTATCGACAATATCACTTCCGAATAAAACGTTTCTATAGTAACAAGTCACAATGCCTCAGAAAAAATCTGTTGAATTGACATATCCTCTTTGCAGAATACTTCCCTCCCAATTATACATATACACATAAAAACAATTTTTTCATTTGAGATGATACATTTATTCAATTCTGAATTCCTGAACAGAGAAAACGCTTTCTGCTTCTGAGATAATGTATTTGATACAACATTAGTGAATATATCTAATGTAGAAAATTATCTATTTGAAATATTTACTCAGTTTTACCAAATATTATTCATTCAATTAATCAACAGTATTCATGAAAGAAAACTACAATTCTTGTAAGACATTACTCAATATTTCTTGTTCCGAATCCATATATAAAGTATTTCTTTATTAAAATAATTTTTTTTTTATTGGTGCCCCTTTTTACCTATTCAAAGCACGCCTCAGCGTGTTTAAATCGAACTTTAAAAAACGCGCGTTTTTTAAAGGTTACCATGACAACATCAACAAATCGAGAAACGTGAAGTCTAAATGACAAATATTTGATTATTGATCTGACAGGAGTATCTTGTAACGTCAAATAAGATATTACTCACAATTCGTTCATTTATATGTGCTCCTCCATCCATTTGATGAACTTTTCATATTCTTTTTCATATATATCACTGGATTTTCGCGGTATTAACCGTGATTCTGCCTCACTATTCAAAAAATCGATATTAGAATCATTCATTTTTGAGCTCTGGTGACAACAAATATTTATCTTTGGTAACAGATTGCAAATGAATGTTTTTCTCATTTCCATGACAACGAAAGTTATACTGATGTCACATCACGAATTCAACCTTCTTGCATTATTAGTTCTTATTTCTATTTTTTGTAGTAATAATACCAGTATATATGATTTCAAAGTGCACCAATAAAAAAAAATAACGTAAAGTATTCGTGGATAACTGGTCTTAAAAACACCTGCTCTATTTCGAGCACTCCGGCTGCGCCGTCGTGCTCGAAAAATCGCGCGTGTTTTAAAGCCCTTTTTATCCACTTATACTTTAATATACTATTTTATATATATATCACTGGAATTTCGCGGTATTAACCGCGATTCTGCCTCACTCTTCAAAAAATCGATATTAGAATAATTCATTTTTGAGCTCTGGTGACAACAAATATTGATCTGTGGTAACAAATTGCAAATGAATGTTTTTCTCATTTCCATGACAACGAAAGGTATACTGGATGTCACATCACGAATTCAACCTTCTTGCATTATTAGTTCTTATTTCTATTTTTTGTACTAATAATACCAGTATATATGGGTCAAAGTGCACCAATAAAAAAAAATAACGTAAAGTATACGTGGATAACTGGTCTTAAAAACACTTGCTCTATTTCGAAAAATCGCGCGTGTTTTAAAGCCCTTTTTATCCACTTATACTTTAATATACTATTTCTTCATTGGAGATGATGAATTTTTTCAATTCTGGATTTTCGAATGGAGATAACGCCTTCTTTTTCTAAAGTAATATATTTGATACAAAGTTATTCAATATCTCTAACGTAAAAAATTATTTAATTCAAATATTTATTCAGTTTTACCAAATATTCTCAATCCAGCATTCAGCATTCAAGGAAGAAAACTACAATTATTGAAAGACATAAGTAACATTATATGAAGTATATCTCGGTGAAGAAATGTGCCAAATATTTTTACCAGGAGAAGTAAATTTATAAGTCAATTCTCTAGAATCAACAATTATTAATTCTTGAATATCATTGCATTTTCCTCTTGGAGGTATTGTTGCCAAACGTACGATTACGTGCCTATTTATGATTATTTAGCATAGGTAGGTAACTCTCGCTTCAACCAAATTTGTTGTTCTCGATTCTTTATACCTACCATCTACAACAACAATACAATACAACAATTCAAAATTATAAAAGTTCTGAGTACAGCTCATTTCCACAAAACTCAAGTGCCTATTACTTATAATTATAGCAACCAAGATGATTTATATTATGAATTTTGACTATATTTTCACGTTTGGTGCTGGAAAAAAAAAGGACGAGAGAAACACTATTGAATGGCCCAATACATTATTATTATACTATTTCAAATTCGTGAGATGATAAAGCATAAGTTCTTTTTGAACGAATTGCAATTTCAACTACGGAAATCGGCAACATTGTATTCCAAGTCACCCACGCATTTTTGCATGTTTGACGTTGCACCTATTCAGGCAAACGGTTCAAAGTATTATTGGTACGTATTGACGATGTGGAAAAAAGAATCAGGGGATGGGAAACCTCTGAAGAGATAATCAATTATTTCAAAGGTGAGTGTAGGACATTATATCAAAATGAGGTTATTTCTATAACGAAATTTCCCAATCGATAATTCTTTTTGGGGACTGAAGACATTATAACATGGCCAGGAATTGGCCTAGGGCGTGTGTCCGAAGAAGGGTTAGGGTTAGGATACAAACATTTCAACATAACGAACGTAGGGAACATATTTTAATATCATGATGAGTTTCTACAACCCACAAATCCTGTCAACATTCTGACCCTAGTGTTTTATGCATGTTTCACCCTCAGTCAATGACGATTGCGAAGACTTCTTATACAGTGACCGGCAGAAAGTACGCATCATATGGGAAATTCTTTCATTGATAAATTTTAACGAATATCGATATGTGCAATCGCTTCTGCATCAAAAGCAACTTCAAAAGACGTTGTACAGTGCCGTTCGTCTTTTCGTGTTTGGAGGGAAATTTAAAAAAATTAAAAATTATGTTTCAAAATACACTTAGTTGGGAAAATATCGAAAAATGTTAATCGAAAAAGTTGTTCAGAACGTTATTTTATAGCTATGTACAAGTTTTGAAAAAAATCTGAGATAAAAAAATAAAAATCAATTTTTTGTCATAATAACAATTTGAATCTAGAAAAATACATTTTAGACAAAGAAACTCATTAGTAAGGCCAACAGTAATATTCCAAATGATATTTTGTAAATATTCGCAAGCTACTTCTATTTCATTCGGAAAAAAATTAAATCTATGGATTTGCCATGTATTCAGCTGCTTCATAAGAGGTCACTGAAATATCTCCAGGACATTATAATCCCGATACTGTTCATTATTAATAAAGGTCCTTGTATCTACATAATTTCAAATTGTATTTTTTATTCAAACAAAAAATAAATTGATTTTTGGCAAATTGTTGGAATCATACAATATTATCATTGTTGATGCGTGCATCGACAGATTTCCTCATGATCAAAGAGGCCATGAAACAATTGACTAATAATGACAATGTGTTATTGAGAGTTGTCAAACGATTTAGTAGTGTTATTATTCATCCAGGTGTTTTTATCGTCTTTATTCTATAGTTTTTTTCCTTGTAAAAGTTACATTTTGTTGTGTATTAACAATAATTAGAGATGCCCCAAGAGAAGCTGAGTTTGCAAAAAAAAATTGAGCTCGCCTTAATATGTGGTGAGCGTTTTCATAGTTCCAGAGAAGCAGCACATATATTCAATGCCAGATATCCAAATAAGAATATCCATGGATCTACTGTGTTGCGTATTTTAAACAAATTTTAAGCTACAGGCAGTGTAGAAAATCGTTACAAAATTCCACATAGTAAGCCCGTCGCTAATGAGGAAGGTACCATATTAGATACACAGATCGTTGGGCCTTACTTTTTTAGGGGCAACCTTAATTCACGAAATTATTTAGTGTTTTTAAATAATGTGTTTTTTGATTTCTTACATGGATTACCGCTGCAAAGAAGGAATGATTTTTTTTTCCAACAAGACGGAGCGTCAGTACATAGTACCCTTGAAGTCAGAGCGTGGCTTAACGAACACTTTCCTCATAAATGGATAGGACGATATTCAGAAAACCCGTAGCCTGCAAGATCCCCAGATTTGACGCCCTTGGATTCCTTTTTATGGGGGTACCTTAAAAGTAATGTTTATAAACATCGGCCATTTCGTAATATTGACCAATTAGAAGAAGTAATACGACAATGTATCAATAACATTACACCACAAATGCTGCGAAATGTGTCCAGAGAAATGAAATCCCGAACAACTACATGTATTGAACGTCAGGGTAGACACGTCGAGTAATGGACATTTACAAACTTTTGAGTATGCATTAAATTGTTTGGTTTATAATTATTTCCGCTTCTAATTTTATTATAAAATGTAATTATGTAAAAAATTGAATCAATTTTTTGTTCTAATAAAAAATTCATAATAAAATTCTGTAGATACATGGTTTTTCGTCAATGATAAACAGTATCAAGATTATAATGTCCTGAAGATATTTCTGTGACCTCTTATGAAGCAGCTGAACACATGGCAAATCCACAGATTTAAAATTTTCTTCGAATAATATAGAAGTAGCTGGTGAATCGTTACAAAATATTATTCAAAATATTACTCTTGGGCTTTACTAATGAGTTTCTTTGTCAGAAATGTATTTTTCCAAATTGAAATTTTTTTTATGGCAAAAATTGATTTTTATTTTTTATCTCAGATTTTTTTCCAAACTTGTACATAGCTATAAAATATCGTTCTAAACAACTTTTCCAAATAACATTTTCCCAAATAAGTGTGTTTTGAGACATAATTTTTAAATTTTTGTAATTTCCTGCGAAACAAGAAAAGACGAACGGCAATGTACAACATCTTTTGAGGTTTCTTTTGATGCAGAAGCGATTGCATGTATCGACATTTGTCAAAATATTATATTAAAAAAAAATTCCCATATAATGCGTACTTTCTGCCGGTCACTGTATATAACTAGGTATGCATGGAAAGCTTGAAGGAAAAATTAGTAAGTAAACGTAAAAACAACACATACGAAATTAGTCGAACTGTATGTGGTGCACCTTTTCAAAAACAAGTTTTGTTTGAGAATTGTTTAATTTTTTTTTCATTCAATAAATGTTTTTTCATGAAATGGATTTTAATTTACCTTTTATACTTGCTTATCACCGTGAAGTCTCGACTGAAGAGGTATTTTTTTATTAACAGTAATTCTGGTATCTCAAACCACACAAATACTCTTCTTATTCACCAATGTGTTAGTTTCAATTGAAACAAATATTTTCTTATCTTATCACAGTGGGTTTTCAAATGAAGAGCATTTTTTTTAATGCATGTAACTTCCAAATCTCAAATCACTCAAATGATAGTCTTCTTATTCAGCAATATGGTAGTTTCAATTGAAACAAATATTTCATCACCCCATCACGGTAAGGTTCTCAAACGAAGATTGCTGTATCTGAATTCAATAATATGTTTTTATTCGTCCAATCTTACCAATCTTCTGGTATGAAATAAGCTATAGCGAACAATAAGAATTTGTGTAATTCGATTCAAGAGAAGTTTTTCCAAAGTAAGATTATGATTGTCTTGATAACCTAAGTAACATGTGTTTCTCTTTTAGAGTAAAGTTGGTTTACTCATTTAAATAATATATATTTTTTATAATTCAAGCAATCTATACGCTTGATGAAAGAGAACTGAATTGGAAGTTTCAAATTCTCAGATCGAGCAGTCGTTTATTCCAGTATATATAAACAAGCAATACTCTTGATTCAAAGCATATTCAATCAGAGAAAGAATTCTTTTTTATGTGTGTACGTGGGATCTCCAATGATTCAAGTGTCTTGACCTTTTGCTTTGACCCTTGGGAAATGTATCTCCATCGAATAATAATGCGTTCAGGTGCTGCGCCAATGATAAAATGGTCTCCATTTGAATATCCCTACGGATCTGGGACTCCTGACTATTAAAATACTGAAATAGTTATTGTCTGTTTATCAACACTACAGAAACACGTAACAATTATTTACTCTGACAATTAAATAAATCAATCCAAATTCACTTCTGAACTGAACTGTCCATTCGCTTCCGCATACTATATTATACAATCATCTGTCACACGGTCGAATATACTGAAGGAGTAGGCGACCCTTTACTGAATTATTTCGGAATTCCTGAAACACTCTTGACTCCCCCGTTTCGGATATGACGTCAGCCATGCTACGTTCATGGGATCGTTGCCCAGTGTATTTGTTTTCGTAACAATATTACTTCACCTTTTTCCGGAATAGTTTATCACCAATGTTCCTGTGAGCTCAATCATCTTCTGAGAAAGCACTCACTTAAAGTAGGAATAAAAAAAATAATGAGAGCATAGTGATTTGAGCAATTTCATCAGAGGCAAAACCATAGTTTCTAGATTTAGAACCTCGACCTATAAGGTCATTTGTATTCTATTCAAGACTTGGGATTCCGAGACTTCTTGCGAAGCGTAGCAGTTTCCTGGGAATTAAGTTCCTGATGTCTGGGGGCGTTAATTAAACATCTCCGAGGAACTCAAGCCTTTTTGTAAAATAGCCCTTCAGTAATTCGGTAATTATCAATCATTGCCGCCCATACATTTATAGAAAATTGATACTGATAATGTATTTCACTAACTGCATGCGGATTTTCTAGAGCCCAGAAATGGTTGGTAATAATCGGTTATTGTCTACTTTCATCTCTCATTGATTGAGTATTTGTCGTTGAATGATTATAACTTTTGATTTACGCATATCATATCTGTAACATCCATTACGGCACTTCATGACTATTCCCGATGAATTCATAATTAATCACTCCTTGGCAACACTGCACGGTGGCGAATATTTCCTTGTTAGAAACTTTTATTCATTTTTGATAATGCTCATTTAGCCGATATGAATTTCGTTCGTTATGGCCTTGAGGATGGCAATGCGCGCGAAGCAAGACGTATTCACCAGGAGCGATTTCCTAATCGAGTACTGCCTTCAGCTCCAATATTTACAAGTCTCCATCGTCGTTTGGTAGAAACTGATATTATTGGAAGACCACGAGCAATCCGAACCCCAGAATTGGAAGAAGCTGTTTTGAACGCTCTCGAGGAGAATGCAGAAACAAGTACAAGACTAATTGCTGAAGCTCTCAATTCTACTCAGTTCGCAGTTTGGAGAATTATTCACGATCAACAATTTTATCCATACCATATTCAAAGGGTACAAGCTCTTTTGCCACCATACTTTCCCCAACGCATTACTATGTATCAGTGGTTTTTGAGAAAATTGGCCGGAAATTCTGAATTTTTAAGATACGTACTCTTCACGGACAAGGCAAACTTCTCCCGAAATGCTATCACAAACTTCTTTAACAACCATTTCTGGGCTCTGGAAAATCCGCATGCGGTTAGGGAAATACATTATCAGTATCAATTTTCTGTAAATGTATGGGCGGCAATGATTGATAATTACTTGATAGGTCCTTTTTTCCGTTCCGACTGAATGGCGTAACTTACAGAGACTTTTCAGAGAATGAATTGCCGGGACTACTTCAGAATGTACCATTAGAAATTCGTATCCGCATGTGGTTTATGCTTGATGGGGCGTGGGCACCAAGGTCCCCAGATCTATACTCGCTAGATTTTTTTTTTGGGACATTTGAAGTCACTAGTTCATAAAACTCCAGTAGCGAACAAAGGAAGATCTAAGAAACCGAAGAGTAGACGCCTGTGAAACAATGAGAAACACACCAATAATTTTTAAGCAGGTACTAGATTCAATGACTAGAAGACTCAATACCTGTATCTTCGCTGAAGGTGGATACATTGAACAATTCATCTGAATACTATTTAGTCTCCTTCATTTCATTTCATTCTACATATTCAAAATGTCTTGAAGTAAAATGTTGATATTTCTTGCAAATTTTATCAAAAAAACACAGATTTCGCACCCTTGATACAAAAATAACTATTTCAAACGAGTAAAAATGAATAGAATAGGTGGCGATCCCTACAAAAAACCAAAACAACTTTCTCAAACGTCAAATTCATTTCCTTGGCATTCTTGTGAAAAATACTCAATCAATGAGAGAGGAAAGTAGATAATAATCGGTTATTGTCGATTTTGAACTAATCATATTCCAGGCAACGAAATACACTTGGCAATCAGGTTGCGGAAACGTTCCATAACTACTACCTATTGAACGTATCTGCCATATTTTTATCAATAGGTATTACTGTCATTGATGAGAGATATAGTCTATATTCAACATATGAAATATGAAGAACTTTGACATAAAAACATAAAAGATATTTTTTTGAGAAAGGTGGATGTTTCATTATGAAATATATGGGTTGTTTTCATCCGGTTGAATTAATGTTGATATACATCTGAAAATTCACGTCTCGCAACACTAGCAATAATCGGATGCTAAACGTTGTTGGAAGCAGGTTGAAATAACGTATTATTTCTCATATGGAATCAACGTTATCTTATAGTAGTTTTCGACTACTATAAGATAATGTTGAAGAGGAGTGGTCTGCCAAACAGATTCTGAACGTTGCTCTCATCCGTTTGAATGTATGTTGGAGAAATGTAAACAAATACAAATTTCATGAATGATAATATATGTTACATCTTCAATATTCTCAATATATCGCATCCATTGAGTGCAAAAATAAAAAAGATAGGAGACGAAGTAAAAAGTTGCTTATGTAACGTATTTGTTACGATGTATGTATCGAATTGAATTAACGTTGTAGTAGTCCAAAGAAAACTAGTTCTGCTGAAATCGAGTGAATAAAGCTATTGATTCTCAACGTTTCTGATATC
>JAFIRS010007590.1:0-23715 GCA_018342105.1 Gonioctena quinquepunctata | reverse complement strand
GATCCAAATTTTCCCCCCCAAATCGAAAAATTTAGTGACACTAGTAGTCCTCCCCAATTCATTTGGGAATTTTGTAATCCAAATTGTCAACGAGTTTATTAACGAATGGAAGATTTAAAAATGTGTGGTTGAAACTGCTTGTGCATTCTTTTCCCAAATTCGGTTATTTGAGGAATGAACATCTTTGATCTTTTTTTATCGAGGGGGTGCCCAATTAACTTTCAAAAAAGGAAGATTTTCAAGAAAATTCAATTTTACCGATCATTGGTACAAAAAATAAGCAAAAATTTTCCCTTGGGATAAAAAATGGGCCCCCCCTTTCCCCAAGATTAGGGAAAACCGAGTATCAGTCAATTCACGTAGTCTTTAAATGATAATATAATATCGATTAGTGCTATTGAAATTCCCCAAATTTGTTTAGACACACTTTAATTCCAATTTCGAGATTTCTGAAGGGAAAATTTTTTGGGAAATTTTTTAAATTTAGGTATCCCGGGATTAAAGGGAAATTTGGGAACCCCAATAAAAGGCAAAATATGTTTGAAAAGGTGGGAAAAAAATTATTGGGCTCTAGTTACTGGCGAAATTGAGAAGATTTCAGAGAGATTGACAGCTGTCAATACTAAATTTGGTTGGACCCTACATGGTCCAACTTCTATCGATTCGTTTGATGTCAATCAAAATATTGTTACATTATTGTAGGGAAACTGGTATCGAGGCAACAAAAAAACAAAGCCGATGAGGAGATTGAAAATAAAATTAGAAGGGAATGGACGCAACATTTTGAGAGAACAAAAATTGAAAGAATTCCAACATTTGAAGAGCAAAACCAGTATTACCTTAATTATATATCATTTCCACGTCTCCAAAGCTGATTTCCGCATCTGTATGGTTCCTGATTTATGGTATTGGAGTTCCTGATAGCGCTTGTAGTGACAAGGTGTCCATTTCAGGGCATATCTTGAAACACCGATCTCCAGCAGGTATATAAACTTTAATAGTGCATTTTTGGTCCTGAACTATATCACCAATAACGTATTTCACATCTGAAGAACTTTATTTCACCTTATTTTGAACAATAACAGAAAACGTTACTCTCACGGAAAAAGTGGGGTTCTGTTTATCTATCCATGATCTGATTTATTATTTTCATCCGTGAATATTTGTTTGATTCACCCTAGTATAAGTTATTTCTCGTAGGCCAGGTATTTTAAGTCTTCCTGAATAAAGGAGATAATTGCTTTTTGATATTTTGTTGTTTATTTTCTCACAATGATCAATAACATACTAAAGACCATTCAATAAACTGTGTCTCTATTGCCTTGAACCGGCCACCTTGAGATGAGGGCGTACCAACTGTGCTAGCTGTGGTAAGAAAAATGATAACAATTGGCAGCAACGTGACGAGATAACAGTGACGTTCGCTAGCAATTATTATTACAGCATACAATACATATACAGGGCGAAAATATATATCTATATAATATCAATTTGGCTCACAAAGAATGACCAAAAACTATTAGCTTCATTCATTATATAAAAACAATTTATATTTTTCAATATATCAAAACATAATAATATATATATATATATATATATATATATATATATATTGTTTTTTTGTTCGAAGAATTCCATAGTTTTGATATTGAAGTAGGTAATATGATACATCATCAATCAAGATCAATTGACAGTTGTCCGGCGGGGAGCTCAAGGTTTCCAGAGGATGTCATCTGAACACTAAAACCTGAATAATTCTGGATTTCCTGTCCTTCTTCATTAGCAACCTATGCATTCCATATAGGTACGTCTTTTATTGGAATATGAGCATATTTCGTTTCCTATTCTGTTGTAAAGAAATGTTTCTGTTTTAATTATCTGCGATATTTCTCGAGATCATTCTACCATCATTCGAGTTGTTTTACTAATCGTAGTCGACAAAGTTTTATCTACCAATAATATTGTTCAAAATCTTTCGGAAGATGTGTGTCGAACATGATGTATTTCTGAAAATGGTTCAATGACATCAATATCAATCATAACTACTTCGAAGAAATGATCAGTAGAGGACACTTGTTGTTGATCCACCCTGTATATTTCATGTATCTGCAGAGTTAACTTTTACCGTGAACGATCAAGTTTGTAACCGACTTTTCCGGAATTTCAGGCATTTGGATATATCAATGAGCAGGACTGGTGCAGTTTGATGAGAAATACCTGATAGATATGTCAAATCAATTCAGGAGATGCTAATATTATCAATCACAATTGATATTGGTATCCTACAAAATATCTAAAAACGAATGAAATTCCACCGCTAATTTTTTTGGAAATCACTGAAAAACTTGCTATCTTGGACTCACCCTGTATATCGTCTGTACCTGCAGAATCATTGTTTCCTATAGTGTATTCAAATCAGCCGTATAAACAATCGATGCATACTCGATTTGGTTTATATATTCGAAAAATTCTCTTCACAATGGACATTTGAAATTTTGGAAAAGTTATCTTTAGCACCCTATATTATCTGAACTGTTGAATTCAGAGTGGTGGTTAATGAAGACCTTTGATCAGCATCACGAGTTCTGCATTATATGAAAAATTCGAGCAAATTCATTGAAAGCCAATTTACCATTGATGCGGTTTGAGGTCCTGTATTTGGTCACTCTCATTGACTAAATAAAACTCATCCCCAAACACAGGTGTATTCGATTCATGGCATCATTATATTGCGGTGACAAAATGCCTTTCTCAATGCAATGCTAGAATTTCTTTGATTTGACTATATGTTCATCTATCGAAACAATCTCCAACTTATATTGATTGAACATTTGTTTTAACACAAATATAATATTTATATATATATAAACAACAGAAATGGATTGAAGGATATTAAATTGGTTGAATTATATGCGTTAGATGGCGCAGCTTTCGCACAATTGACCCTGACTTAGTAATGTTATCGAATAGCAAAGCTTATCATCGTTGCGACGTTCAGACTCAAATGTCTGGTGTGGGCTCTCATGCCATATGCCTGGTGTAGGCTCTCATTGACATATTTCTCAATTCAGTGGATTAACAAAATAGATATTTTCTGTGACGAAATCAGCTCATTTTGTTTAATTTGACATTATATTGAATTCATCAATTTTACATAAATACTTGTTTGAATATTGTTGATAAAGCAATCAGCAAATTTTGTAGATCTGATTATTCCATTCAACAAAATAATAACATGGCTGAAACAACATTCCTGCCTAAACGAGTTATGAATAGAGTTTGTGAAGAAGATATTTGGTTCATGCAAATTAGTTTTAGTTGATTGAAACTTAAAATTTGATCCATAACCCAGAAATAATTTTATTCATTTTGAGATTATATTTTGTCGTGCATATACGACACTTTTATTCGTTTGATTCAAATACATTTTATTTGATACAACAATTTTTTTTTGTGTGGCATGAGCGACTTTGTCCGCGTTGATATTGGTTTTTGTTGTGTCGCATTACAAATTCACTCACCCCTTTAGGGACGGAATTTCTGAAAATACTGAAACAAGTTAAATAAAAATTTGTATGACCCTTATTTCAAAACTAACGGAACCTTTACACAAATTTGCACCCCCTTCCACCCTCCTAGGGATTGCATTCACAAGATCACCGAAACATGTATTTCTATATCCCTTTTATGACCTCGAAAACTAATTCTTGTGACCCTAACTTGAAAATTAACGGAACCTCCCTTACAAATTCCCACCCCTTTCACACCTTCGAGGGTTAAATTTCTGAAAACACTGGAATACATATTCCTTCCATTCGTAACGATGACTCAAATACCAATTTTCATGACTACAACTTGAAAACTAACGGATTTCTACAAATTCCAATTAATTCAAACCCCTTTCATCACTTAGGGAGTTAAATTTCTAAAAATTTTAAAAACCCCCATACCTTCTCATGATCCTAACTTCAAAACTTACTATATAGACTCTCAACCCCAATTTTACCCTTTGGGTTGAATTTTCGAAAACCCTCAAACAAATTCATTTTCATTTGAGAAGAGCCCTAAATATTATTTCCAAAATTCTTATTTCAAAGCTAACTGTACTCTCACTTTCACCCTCCCTTCTCACCCACCTTTTCACCTCTTTATGGATGGAATATCAAAAAAATATGAGGTGATGAAACATTTTTCTGTTTTTCATCATTATACCAAATTTTAAAAAAAAAAATCTTTTTTTTCATTTCGATTTTTACTTGAATATGCCAATTCGAATACATCCTTCAGATAGGAGAAAATGAAGTATGGCACATTATTTGTATATGAAATATAATGCAAAAGAAGGACGGATTTTATTAATATTTACTTTATCGTTTAAAAAACAGAACACCTTTTTTCGACGATGAAATGGAAAGAAGGAAAACAATGACTTATTCCTTGGTATCATTAATATGTTCCTGAATTGGTTAACTCCGTATTAATGAAGAATAATGCCGATCAACTAGTACTTAAATTCACAGGACTCTATCCGCAAAAGATCTTTGCGAAGTATGGTAACCAATTATCTAAAAATATTGGAAGTATTTATGAAAAAAATTAAATTGAGAAGTGTAGTAGGCAGACTTCTAGTCCTCACCAAGAAGTTACTGAAAAATTCTTATTATTTTTCCATATATTTCAGGAACCTTTAACTTTGTATAGAGGAGTGTACTCGTTTCAATATTCTTCTCAAAGCCGAAAAAAAAAATTAAGACCTCTGTGGATATGTGCAATTCGAAGAAATATGAAATGTTTTTTTTCTGAAAGTTTCCGGTTCTCTCTCTTACTCTAAATTCCTTTCTCTACATTCATGAGGTAATAGAAATAACAAAAACTATTTTTCAGGTGACAAAGTTCGTATAGTGTCAAAGAAGACTGGAAAAGCTTTGGAAGCTAAAGGGGAAGATATCATTCTGAATTCCCCAAGAGAGTCCTTAAAACAGGTATGGATATTAGAAGGCACTCTAACAGGCGACTACATTCTAGAAAATGCAGCATATGAGGGGTAAGCAAACGGCAAACGGGATAAAATAATAATATCATTTTGGATCTATCGAAGGGATTAGGTGGGTTTTGTGAGTGAATATCATAAAAGCAATATTTTGATATAGGTATGACTCATTTACCACTTCCGATGGATCCTTCCTTTGACATTCTGATGGAATAGCTCTTTTATTTTGATACTTCTGGAATCTCCAAGAAATTCTGAATACTCTTGTCGACCACAATTTCCTCTATTTTATTCAATGAAATCAAGTTTCCATTATGATTCGAACACGCAAGTATAGACCTTCAAATTTGATAAATTATATTTTTTAGCATTTATTAATTTTTATGGGAATACAATCAGTTACAAACTTTTGGATCGATTTTTTTTATATTTATTTTCCATAACACGATATGAACAAATTATTTCACGAATTCATTTATTTGCAACGAAAACAATCCGATATATATATATATATATATATATATATATATACATATATATATATATACATATATATATATAAATATATAAATATATATATATATATATATATATATATATATATATATATATATACCGGGTATCCTAGAGCTTTTAGGCCCGCAGATATTTCAGTTATTTGCAGAAATAGAAATTAAAAAAAAAACGTGTCGTAGGAGACCATAAGCTTGTTCATGCAGCATAGGAAAATCCACCCCTGGCAAACAACCCCCAAGAAACCACCTCTAACTTTTGTTTTTCAAATTGCACCCTCATGTTTGTTTTGGTTCCACTTATAGTCTTTTTCATTTCTCATTCAATAATGTATCATGGTAGCTAGAATGGCATGCAGAATTATGGCAAATAAAAATACAAATGAAATAATAATTTATAAGCTCATCTGTATTTTGAATAAAACATTATACTACAGAAATTGTTCAAAATGTTGGCCAGCACTAGCCACACATGCATCAAGTCGCCGAATCAGCGCGCGAGTACAGGAAGCTCTAATCATTTCCGGAGTAACGGTATTACAAGCCTCTGAAATTTTTTGGGTAAATCTTCAATATTTATTGGTTGAGTTTCGCAGAAAGCTCGTTTCAAATATCCTCATAGGAAAAAGTCCAGTGGCGTGAGATCTGGAGAACGTGCAGGCCATCGAACAGGTCCACTATTTCCAATCCAACGGTCTTGAAAGGTATTATTGAGGAATGTAGTAACTATATTATGGTTATGTGCAGGAGCACCATCTTGTTGCCACCACATTTGTTGTCGTTCTTCGATTGGAATATCATCTAGTAATGCAGGAATGCAATTTTCCAAGAAATGTATATATCAGTGGCCCGTCAAAGAGTCTTGGAAAAAATGGGGGCCGATGAGACGTCCATTATGTAAACCACACTACACGTTCACACCCTACATTGTTTGGAAATTGGTTTCTCGTATCCAGTGAGGGTTGTTCTGTGACCAATAGTGCATGTTATGTCGGTTAACAGTGCCATTATTATGCAAGCGGGATTCGTCACTCCATAAGATTTGATCGAGGAAGTTGGGATTGTCATGGACTAAAACTTGAATGTGAGCAATGAATGCCATTCGTCTTCTGAAATCTGTAGGTCTGAGTCCTTGGTGTAAATGTATTTTGAAGAGAGGATTCCTGTACTGTTTGAAAATTCTGTGCACAGACGACTTACTGATCCCAATCTCCACCGCCAATGCACGAAGCGAAATATGAGGATGTGCTTCGGAGTAGGCCAACACATTTATACAATTTTCCTCAGTTGGTACAGGAGTAGGATGTGCTTTATGTGTTTTCCCTGGAAATGATTTCGTTCGCATTGTATTTTCTACATACGAAAACGTATTGCGACCTGGTTGTCGACGATCAGGAAAGTGCTGCTCATACAGCCTCTCCGCAGCACGTTTATTTTTTCGGCATTCACCAAAAATTAGAAGCATATTCTTTGGGAGTGAAGGTAAAAGGCATTTTGATATTCAACAACAATATCACGACTGATCGCAATTCGTCATCCAGATACCGTAGGAATAAAACAAAGCACAAAAAGTTCTAACATTTTATTGACTCTTTTCCTTTAACATCCACTTTTTATTGTCTCTACAACGTGGAACCATCCATTCAGTCCAATTAATAGTACCCACTAACGAATAAAATTTTATCGACTTACTATCTTCACAAATACATATTATGATATATCGATGAATAAGGAATGAAACGGGCTGTCAGTTGAACAGCAACAAACATGGGGGTGCAATTTAAAAAACAAAAGTTTGGGGTGGTTTCTCGGGGGTTGTTTGCCAGGGGGTGGATTTTGCTATGCTACATCAACGAGCTACGACACGTATTTTTTTTCAATTTTATTTTCTGCAAATAACTGAAATATCTGCTGGCCTGAAAGCACTGGGACACCCGGTATATATGTATATATATATATATATGTATATATATATATATATATTTCTTCAATTTCTCGGAATAAAAGTCTGATTCAGTCAATTCGTATAATTTCTTTTAACGTCCTTTCGACATGGTATTTGTCATCATCAGGTTAAAACAAAATCATTTTATTTATTTGAATTTCTGGGTCAACTAGACATGTGACTGAATAAATTCTCAAATAGACTGACACAACAGATAACATGGACCACTGGGAATGAAGCAGTGTTACCAAAGGAACTTGGCAATGGCATGGTATATTTCCATATATAAATTTAAATAAAAGTTAATTGACTATCATAATGATCTAAGAATTTAGATGTGTGAAAATAAGATGATGTGGATTAAAAGAATCGAACTATGTTATTTGCATTCATGTGGGTAGTCTGCTGATTCTCCATCACATTAGGATTGTCTACAAAAATTAAAATGATTGAAATCTGTTTTTTTATTCAGAAGATTTTTCTCCTGTGAAATGTGAACCATCTCTGAAAAGAGTCTCTTGGTAGTGTTTCTTTCGTTGGATAAAATTTTAACTCAGTTATAATCCTTATAATGTCCTTCCTTATAGACATGCTCACTTAGTGCACATCTGTCCGGGTGCAGTCTAATGTCACTTTTGTGTGCGATGATGCGATCCTTCAACTGTCTGGACGTTTGTCCAATGTACTGTTTATCACAGTGTTGACACGGTATACAATAAACTATATCCGAACAGCTGGTGCATGGGGTCTTGTCTTTTGATTTTGACAAAATTCTACTGAGAGGTGAAACATTGTGTTAGCTATTTTAATGTTTTCTGAAGAAGACTTGAAGGTTCTGGACAGTCTAGGTGTGATATATCTGATGAAAGGTAAAGAGGTATGAAAGGAATATGTAAGAGAGGGGTCTGCCATTTGCATATTGACTGGTGGAACTGATGGTGCATTAATGAGATGAGAATCGATTATGTCTTCCATGGAAGTATTATATGAAATCTTCTTGGGGAAAGAAGCAGGATATGCATTATATTTGAATGGGTTGTAAATAATGTTGAGATTCTTATTGTGGAAGGAACTTTCAGATATCTGGATTACTCTTGTTTTCATCTGTTGGATTAAATTGGCCTTCATGCTCTGGCAGTTCCTTTCACAATTAGAATCTCAACATTATTTACAACCTATTCATACAGAATGCATATCCTGCTTCTTTCCTTAAGAAAATTTTATATAATACTTCATCCATGGAAGACATAACCAATTCTCATCTCATTAATGCACTATCAATTCCACCAGTCAATATGCAAATTGCAGACCCCCTCTCTTACATATTCTACCCATACTTCTTCCCCCTCAAGTCTTTTTCACAAAACATTGAAATAGCTAACACAAATGTTTTACCTCTCAGTAGAATTTTTTCGAAATTAAAAGACAAGAACCCATGATTCAGTCAATTCATATAATTTCTTTCAACGACGTTTCGAAATGGTATTTGTCATCATCAGATCAAAACACTGAAATAAAAAATATGGAAATTGGGACAATTTTTACAACAAATGGGGTTTCAAATATAACACGTTATTTAACAGAATATAAAAATATCTGTAATATGTATGAGTATTCACTAACAAATCATTTTATTTGAATTTCTGCGTTCGCATCGTACAAATGTGTGTGACTTCGGAGTCGAAAATATCGGGAATGGTTTGTTTATCTTACATGCATTTTAACCCTCTTCATAAGTACACTGGATTGTTTATATTGAGTTCTAGTATAGGAGTCGGACTGTATTTTTTTGGCAGCATGTAAAGATCAGTTCCTATTATTATAACTATGAACAGTGTAAATCTGGCTTAAGTTTTTTTTATCATTTCTATTGTTTTTTTTATATGTATCATTTCAAGGAATGTTCTTACTCTTGGATTCCTTTCTTTGGTCAACATTTCAACGTTGTTAGGTCAAACTTATGTTGATTTTCTCTTTCGTGTTTGGATAAGGCTGTAATGTCGTTTTTTGAGTACTTTGACTGACGATGCCAGCCCATACTCCAAAAATTTGAATTATCCATTTGAAACATGTTTCTTCAACTGATGGAGTTAATTGAACAATGTGATTGATTTCACCATACGAAATTTGAATTTGGACCAATATTCTGCTCAGTATGGAATGAATACTCTTCATAATATCTGAGCCATATCAAATTATAGCTGCAGCGGCACAATTAGAATAAGGGTGTTTGCAATATGCCGTATATATTGCAAACACCCTTGTTCTAATTGTTGGCACATCTTCTCATCTCCCAGAGAGCATGTGTCCTCTTCTATGAGAAAGTTGATGATCTGAATTTTGATGGTGTTGTGGGTTTTTCCGGGTTTTCCTCCAACTGAAACAACAAATGCGCCATCACTTCAAGTCCCGGGCTTCAATCAAGATTTTAATCTTGAAATTATTTTATATTCAACACTTCACTTTTTGAACTAATTTTCATGTCTATGTATAATTGTCAAATAAAATTGTTATATATATTGAAACATCTACCTGCTATATCTCCTGTTTCATCAGGTTTGGATTTCTTTTTTTTCATGTGTCGTAATCCACAAATTATATAATTTTGAAAGTCCTAAGAATACTCCTAAGGCTATCATCATTATCCCCATTTTTTCTGAATTTGTTCAACCCAGTGAACTTTCAGATGGTAGTTTTGTTCCAATTAGTCATCCTGATTGAATTATTTTGTTTTTCTAGGAAAGTGTTGGATACAAGTATGACGAGCAAAACCATGTTGATGTGGGAAAGAAACTGTCAAGATAATCAAAAGTTTAATCTTCATCCAGATGGAACAATTACTTCGCCTCATTATACAGGACATTACGTTGAAATTGTTGGCCATAAGATCCTGATGAGGGGTATAGAAGAAAGTCATAAAGGTGATGTTGCTTTCGATTTCCAACGTATAGACGAAACCTCGAATTTTTATTGATTCCAATGATTGTGTATCAATGAATATGAATACATTTTATATTGTTATCTGATTTCATTTCTCAATTTTTCATCATATTATTACATACATACTGTTCAACTGAGACGGCTTTTCCTCCGAGATGCGCAGAAGAAAGTGTGTGTTTGATAAGTTATAGAGGCTTGGTTATAGGTTATCTTCTAACATTTCCTGGAACCATGCACAAAAATGAAATCGAGCATCACAATCCCTGTATCGCAGTACTTGCACAAATTTTGGTTTTTATGAGTGAAAGTGGTTTTGCTTTAAAATTCGTCAGGGGTTTGAGATAATTCTGCCTTTTCTGCCATAATTATCGTCGAAACTCTTGGTGTCTCAGTGACTGTCAGTGAAATATTGTTCACATTATCTTCATTATTTACAACAGGCTTAACGTGAACACTTTTGTATCTGTTTTCAACCGAACCAGTTTCATTACATTTTTGCAATATTTTTGCCACCGTAGAAAACGCAAATTTTGGTCTGGATGCCTTCCATTGAAAATTTCAGCTATGTGCTATGATAATTTTTGCCATATGGCAATACTATTTCTATTTTTTCTTGTATACTCAGTTTTGGAAAAAACCAAAACAAAGAACGACAACTCCAACAAAATTGTCAACAAGTTATTGTGAAATCTGTCAGAGGAGACCCTAATGACAGATCTGGAAGCAGTGCGAAAATATTTGCGCAAGTGGAGGCTCCAACCTAATGCCACCAAAACAGAAGTTACCTGCTTTCACCTAAATAACAAACTCGCCAGAAGAGAACTCAACATACAATTTGAAAACACCCTACTTACCCACAATAAAATACCTGAATATCTAGGCATAACCCTTGATAGAACACTATCTTTCAGAGAGCATCTATCGAGAACTGTGCAGCACAACTTGGGGAGCATCGGCTTCCACTCTTCGCTCCTCTGCGCTAGGTTTTGTCTTTTCAACTACTGAATACCGCGCTCCAGTATGGCTAAACAGCACATAAAATAGATGGACAGCTAAATAACACCATGACAATGATTGCTGGCGTCATCCAACTCCCACGCAATGCCTTCCAGTCCTAAGCCACATCCCACCCCCTCAACTGCGACGAATAAATGCCCTCGCTCGAGTATAGAAATATCGTGGTAAATAGAAATATAGTAGTAGTAGTAGTAGTAGTATTCATTTAACTAATTTCTATACATTTCTGCACAATTCTAGCAAGTCAAAAATATAAAAAGAAAAAAAAGAATATATATATATATATATATATATATATATATATATATATATATATATATATATATATATATTATATATATATATATATATATATATATATATATATATATATATATATATATATATATATATATATATGTAAAACACATTAAAAGTAAAAATAAGTTGAACAAAAGTCACATTAATAAAAATAGGAGCAGAAGTCCAGCTAATACAACATACATATACCATTCACACATATAAAATCTAAGATGTGTTTGCAGGAATAATCACATGAACTTGTACTCGTATAGGAGTAAGTAAGATCAGTTCGCTTCATTCAACAAATTCAGAGTGAGTTTTAAGAAAATATTTCGTTCTACTATGGTAGTCTGAATTTTTATTAATGAATCTTTCTTGTTGTGGATTTCCAGTACAGAGTAATAAATGTAAACCGATGGAATAGTCATAATTTCTAGTTTTGTGAAAAGAGGTCGGCACGAATCACGCCTATCAGCACCTGTTAAAATCCTTATGGCTTTTTTTTGTAGGATGAAAACTTTAGTAGAATGTGACGATGCCCCCCATAAAATTATCGAGTGGCATATATGCGAATGAAACAATGAAAAATAAGCAATTTTAAGAGCTGTGGAGCTTAGCATTTGTTTTAGTCTTCGGATCATGAAAATTACACTCGATAATTTACTACATAAATAATGTATGTGACTAACCCAGGACAAATTGTCATCAATATATACTCCTAATAATTTCACTACTAAACATTGTGTAACATCTATATGTGAGGAGATGGTTAAAGATTGTGTCTTGGCTTGGTTCAGATTTAATTTATTCGCTGTAAACCATTTGTCTGCTTCAGTTCCACTGTCCATGGCTAGCTGTTTCAGAGAGTTGATATCCTTGGCAGAGTTTATTATTGTTGTGTCGTCAGCGAATAAGACAGATCTATTAGGCAATAGAAAGTGATGAAAATCGTTGATGTAGATAATAAATAGCAGTGGACCCAAAACAGACCCTTGAGGGACACCGTTTTCAATAAGACCTGGGTCAGATGTAATACCGTCGATGGAAACAACTTGTTTTCTTTGAGATAGGTATGACTCGAACAGTTTCAGTGGAATACCTCTTATACCATAGTGATTGAGTTTGTTAATCAGTATCTCATGGGATACACAGTCAAACGCCTTGGTTAGATCGCACAACGTAAGACAAGTATGCTTACCCTCCTCAAGACCTTCAACTGCGTCCGTAATAACTTGCAACAGCGCTTTCGTTGTTGAGCTGCCACTGCGGAACCCAAATTGTGCATTGTCGAATAGTGAATTTTTTTCGAAGTATTTGTATAGCCGATGTTTCAGGATTATTTCAATTACTTTGGAGGGCATAGGTATTATGGAAATTGGTCGAAAATTTTCTAAACAGTCAGCATTCCCTTTTTTTAGTGAAGGTAGAACTTTAGAAATTTTGAAAGAGTCCGGAAAAACACCAGAGCTAAAGCAATGATTGATGATGATTGTGAGAAGAGGGGTAATTAGGTCAGCGTTTTCTTTGAATATCATGCTGTTGAGTTCATAGATATCTGTAGCTGATGAATTCTTTAGGGATGTGATTGCATTAAATACTTCGTTTTCATCAACTGGTTCAAGAAAAAAAGAACATTGTGAGTTGAATCCGGCAGAACGGATATAATGTCTTTAGCAATGTTGCAGAAATATTGATTGAAGGCAGTGGGTGTCAAACTCTGGTCAATTTTTATAATACCATGATCTTTGTTCCTCTCAAAATTTATGAGTTTCCAGGCATCTTTTGAATAATTGGTTGAGTTTGATAAAAATGATTCATATGATTTCTTCTTGGCCGTGGTTAACGCAGAAGAGTATTGTTTTTTCATAGTTTTAAAAACTGCCAGGTCTTCAGGACACTTTTTTACCGCACATACCGTTTTTACTGCAGATAAGGTTTCCCTCATAGATCTCAAATTATCATTGAACCATGTAACCGGTGGCCTAGACTTTACGTGATATTTTCGTAATGGAATTTTTTTTTGAGAAGGTTGGTAATTGTGTCAATGAAATTATCGGCCAAATAGCTAACATCATTCGGTACATCAAAAAAGGACCAGTCAGCCATTTTCAGGCCATTGCGAAAAGACATTTTGTTCTTATGACCGAAAAATCTTCTGGAGGTGGCCTTAAAAATAGGCCTCTTTGTATTGTTGGAAATAAATACTTGACCAAGATGATCTGAGAGACAAGGTTCTGTAATTTCCACTGTGAATTCATTAGTAGGAAGGTTCGTGAAGATGTTGTCTATACAAGTTGCTGATATTGAAGTGATTCTGGTATTCTGTGTTAATTTTATCATAAGCCCGAAGGATTCTAACACGTTCTTTAAGTCGTTTAAATGCTGTGATTTGGAATTGAAATTTATATTGAAGTCACCTGCTATTACACACTGTTTATCAAGACGTAAGATTTTATCTAAAAGTTTATCAAAATTACTCAAAAATAATTCAAAGTCTCCCAAACAGGACCTGTATACAGCGATATATATTGTATTGTTAGATTCAATACCACAAAATTCAGAGTGTATTGAGTAGTAAGATTATAGTTTATTATTCTGATCTAAGCTAGGTCTGCATCATTCAGCCAGTGCTCAGAGATGCAGACAATGTTGTGCCGAAAATCTTCAAGATAGCATGATAATTGGTTGATTTTGTTGGAAATACTCTGAATGTTGATATGAAACAAACTGACCTTATTACAATCATCAATGTAGTTGGATGTGAAGGCTGAATCAGTAATTTTGTGAGATACGTTGTTATCTATCCATCCATCAGGATATCGAAGACGCCAACCTTAACCGACTCCGGTCTAGACGACCACCAACAAGAACGGCAAGGATGGCTGTGGAAGATGAGTTCAATCTTACCAATGCATGGTTTCAAGAATGTACTGCACAACAAAACAATAACATGCCGTGCATCACCCACAAGCCACCGGGTTCCAATCCACCACGTAAAACATGGTTCACGCTTAATGGAATCAGAACACACGTGATATAAGTCGCAACGGATTTTTCAGTTGTCAGAATGCAGAAACGAAATTCATATAACATTTTTTTTCCATATGTACCCAACTTCATGACCTACACTATATATATATATATATATATATATATATATATATATATATATATATATATATATATATATATATATTAAAAATCCGTTGCGACTCAGATTGGACGGGAATTCAATGAAAAGTTGTATGTGGTGCCGATAAATGGGTCAAATTGACAAAATATCGAAAAATTTCATTGAAAATTCTTGTTTTATCTGGAAACAGCCTCAATAACTCGAATCACATAAGTTTGGGCCAAAACTAATAAAATATTCGTGGAATAGATATTTTGCGAGAGATTAATTATGAAAACATGATTAAGTCTTGTCACTAGGTGTAGTCATGCTCTGTATATTGATGCACATGAGCTTATTTAATATTCTCAACCCGTAAATAAAATTCAAACCAACTGATATTTGTAATTAAAACTCAATAATACATTATTTATTCTTGCTAAATTTATATTTATTTTTGAATTGTATAAGGCGGCTTTGAAAAAAGATCTACTTTTGTTGTTACAATAACAAATGTCTCATTTTTATTTATCGTATAGCTATTAGACACATGAAAAGATAATTCTGAGATGTAATAGTACTGGAATATAGAATGTAGAATACAATACAACATAGAATATATAATAGTATGGGACATAGTTTAAAGGTTACAAATGGACATCTACTCTATTTATGTAATCTATCGACTCTGGGGTCGTTTTCAGGAAGTCTTCGGATCTGCCATTATATGATCGTAGGGTACACTTTTCTGTGATGTGTCTGATGGTTTGGGTTTCTCCGCAGTCATAGAGAGGAGATGATTGCTTGCCCCATTTGTGTAAGGAGTATGCACATCTGCCATATTGTGTTCTGATTCCATTGAGCGTGAACCATGTTTTACGTGGTAGATTGGAACCCGGTGGCTTGTGGGTGATGCACGGCATGTTATTGTTTTGTTGTGCAGTACATTCTTGAAACCATGCATTGGTAAGATTGAACCCATCTTCCACAGCCATCCTTGCCGTTCTTGTTGGTGGTCGTCTAGACCGGAGTCGATTGAGGTTGGCGTCTTCGATATCCTGATGGATGGATATATTTCTATTTACCACGATATTTTTATACTCGAACGAGGGAATTTATTCGTCGCAGTTGAGGGGATGGGATGTGGCTTAGGACTGGAAGGCATTGCGTGGGAGTTGGATGACGCCAGCAATCATTCTCATGGTGTTATTCAGCTGTACATCTATTTAATGTGCATGTGGGCTGTTTAGCCATACTGGAGCGCGGTATTCAGCAGTTGAATAGATGCTCTCCAAGTTGTGCCGCACAGTTCTCGATAGATGCTCTCTGAAAGATAGTGTTCTATCAAGGGTTATGCCTAGATATTTAGTTTTTTCATTGTGGGTAAGTAGGGTGTTTTCAAATTGTATGTTGAGTTCTCTTCTGGCGAGTTTGTTATTTAGGTGAAAGCAGGTAACTTCTGTTTTGGTGGCATTAGGTTGGAGCCTCCACTTGCGCAAATATTTTCCCACTACTTCCAGATCTGTCATCAGGGTATCCTCTGACGAATTTCACAATAACTTGTTCACAATTCTGTTGGAGTTGTCGTTCTTTGTTTTGGTGTTTTCCAAAACTGAGTATACAAGAAAAAATAGAAATAACCGGTCACCAGGTCCTGTGAGTCTAGCAACTCCTTGGTTGCGTGCTGGAAATGTACTATAGTCTTCATTCTATCAATTGGCGATAATCGATCTATGAATATACCCGTGGAAAACACCAGCAAGGTATTTTGGGTATGAAACAATGTTACAACTACATATATATTCCTATCACCTTTATATAATCCAATTTTCATCACTTCAGAAACACTTTACATAGCAGTATCAACTCAGATTCGAAACCAGAGACGATTTTTTTATAAGCTGGACTCTTATAACTTGCAACATTATCTTGTGGAAAATGTAAAGCCTTTAATCGTTGAATTGTTTTCAAACAAGTGGAGAGTGTAACTCTTGGCTTTAATATATGTATTTATTTAAGTTTGTCTTTTATTTCTCTTCAGCTGAGCAGAACTTTGTATCCTAAAGAACACAAAAAAAAAATATATATTCACAACGTGGGAAAATTGAGGGTCTCTCCTTTCAAGGGTCTCTCTATATAAGGCTGTGTGCCGACAAAAAAAATGCTATACTGGGCTATCTTCTGAGAGCAGATGGATTGCAGAGCCTGCTACCTGAGAAGTGGCGCCGACGGTCTAGACGATCACAACAAAAAACAAATTGAAGGTAAAAAAAAAAGGTTGAAAAAAATTGTAAGTCGACCAGAAAATTTACCAATCAAATAAGAAATAAGGGGTGGGTTCGGTTACAATATCATTCATAGTATCTGGAATTCCTCATTCTAGGCGACTTTAATGTAACAAACATCTCATGGCAACTTGAGGTCAACCAAAATATGTATTTTGCTAATAGGTTTTGGCAAAATCCTAGTTGGCACCTTCAATCTATTAAATTTCGATCAGTACAATGGCGCTAGGAACATGCAAGGTAAGCTACTCGATCTAGTTTTCTCTTTTCTTGAAAAAAACTGCTAGCCCGGCACCCTTCGTTAAGCAAGACTCCTACCATAGAACTCTTGACATATGTCTCGATATAAAAACGGAAGATGATACAACCAAGCACAAGCAAGCCTTCAATAAACGTAACTTTTTCAAAGATGACTACGAAGAGATTACCGCCGCGCTGAGATCCACCAAATGGAATATTATTTTCAAGCACCTCGACTGTAACGAAGCGTTATTGGTGTTTTACAACCAAATTAACTTCTTAATTTCTACTTTTGTTCTGAGTATGAATTTCCAACAACATTTTCCGATCTGGTTCAACTCATATACTAAATCTTCGATCAAACAGAAAGCAAAACTGCATAATAAATGAAAAAATGCGATAATCAATCCGACTATATTGAATTTTCCAATATAAGGAGAAAGGTCCAATTTCATTAAAAAAAAACCTGGAAGATTATTCTCGCAGCGTCGAAAATAATATATCTGACAACATTAGAGTCTTTTGGTCGTTTGTGTCCAACAGGAAAAAATCCAAAACAATCAATAATCATGTTGAGTACCAAGAAAATACTTTTTCCGATGACAATGAGGTTTCTCCTCCGTTTTTTAACAAGCCGATACACTCCTTATGATATCCAAATCAACTCCTCTCAAAATAATTACCATCGACTTTATTTCATTAGGCACTGTTATCGATAAAATAAGTAACTCGATATCAACAAGGGTGCTGGACCTGACGGTATACCACCTATTTTTAACCGACGAAACCAAAAAGGAGGAGGTTCTCTATTCGACGCATTTTTTTTTTATGTATGATCACGCACAACTTTCCACAGAGCGGTTCGATTCCGATGATTTTTTTTATTGGATGGGGTGTACTCTGAAGTTGGTCCTATTCCAATTCGAACAACACAATCTATTCCTAAGGGTAGCAAAATGAAGGATATTAATCGTTCACCCTCTGAATTTTGGTACGTAACCGATTCTATCAGGCATAACTTTGTGTGGGTTTTCCGATTTGGATGATTCTTCCTTCATTAAGGGTATACCTCATTATTGATCATATTGAATTCGGAATGGAATAATCCACCCCTATGGGTAGAAAAATAGGGGATGATTGATTTTTCACTTGTGAACTTTGGCACACATATGTAGTTGACATTGACAGACCCTCCTACATCCGTCAAAATGATTTCATTTTATGAAAGGATGGAATTATATACAAAGTGATGAAATCAACTAACCAGAACTTTCAAAATTAATTTATATTATATAACAATAAATAGTTAAAATGGAAAATCATATTATTTAATAGTTAATAGTTGAAGTAAGCTGGGTGAGTGAGTATTTTGGAAGTGACAAGAAATTAAGTAGGTAGTGATTAAAAGATTTCAGCAACAAAAAATTTAAAAATAAAAACTTTTTAACAAAAAACTGAACCGACGAAAAAATCAACTGAAAAGCAAAAAATAAAATAAACCTTCTTGGTCTAAATGATAATTGAGCTCCCAAACTAATGTGAGTAACTGATTCTGAGTCGGCGCCAAACAAACTAGCGATTGAATTAGGAAAAGTGTTAAATGATGGCAGCGAGTTGCACGGTTGCGTTTTGATTACTTCTTTCAAAGTAATATTCGATAATAATTTTTTGTTTGGCGCCGACTCAAAATCAGTTACTCACATTAGTTTAGGAGCTCAATTATCATTTAGACTTAGGTGGTTTATTTTATTTTTTGCTTTTCAGTTGATTTTTTCGTCAGTTTAATTTTTTGTTAAAAAGTTTTTTCTGAGAAACACATTTGACGCGATTGCAGTTCCACTAGCCTAAATCTATGTTATGTCCCTGTCTGGAGGAGTATTTCCGAGCAGATAGAAACATGCAAATGTCATTCCAACTTTAAAAAATGGTAACAGAAATGATGTGACGCCAGCAATCATTCTCATGGTGTTATTTAGCTGTACATCTATTTAATGTTGATGTGGGCTGTTTAGCCATACTGGAGCGGGGTATTCAGCAGTTGAATAGATGCTCTCCAAGTTGTGCCGCACAGTTCTCGATAGATGCTCTCTGAAAGATAGTGTTCTATCAAGGGTTATGCCTAGATATTCAGGTATTTTATTGTGGGTAAGTAGGGTGTTTTCAAATTGTATGTTGAGTTCTCTTCTGGCGAGTTTGTTATTTAGGTGAAAGCAGGTAACTTCTGTTTTGGTGGCATTAGGTTGGAGCCTCCACTTGCGCAAATATTTTCCCACTACTTCCAGATCTGTCATCAGGGTCTCCTCTGACAAATTTCACAATAACTTGTTCACAATTCTGTTGGAGTTGTCGTTCTTTGTTTTGGTGTTTTCCAAAACTGAGTATACAAGAAAAAATAGAAAAAGTATTGCTATATGGCGAAAATTATCATAGTACATAGCTGAAATTTCCAATGGAAGGCATCCAGACCAAAATTTGCATTTTCTACGGTGGCAAAAATATTGCAAAAATTTAATGAAACTGGTTCGGTTGAAAACAGATATAAAAGTGTTCACGTTAAGCCTGTTGTAAATAATGAAGATAATGTGAACAATGTTTTACTGACACTCACTGAAGGCAGAAAAGGCAGAATTATCTCAAACCCCTGACGAATTTTAAAGCAAAACCACTTTCACCCATACAAACCAAAATTTGTGCAAGTACTGCGAGACAGGTATTGTGATGCTCGATTTCATTTTTGTGCATGGTTCCAGGAAATGTTAGAAGATCATCGTGATTCTTCAAAAAATGTGCTATTTTCTGACGAAGCAACTTTTACCTCAAATGGTCTTGTCACTTCTCAAAATTGTAGATGGTGGCAGATCATGATCCTCATTTTATTATTGAAGCCAAGGAACACTATAGTTTCAAATTGAATGTATGGTGTGGAATTTTAAAACAGCGACTTGTAGGTCCCTCCTTTTCTAGACAAAATTTTTACGGACCGGAATATCTACATTTATCGACAACCTACCATTACAAGAGCGGATTCGTTCATTCTTTCAACAAGATGAGGCTTCTATTCATTCTTCGAGTGGTTGAACAATGAGTTTGGTGAGCAGATCAAACGCCGTGTGATGCCCTCTTATGGGGTTACCTGAAAAGCAATGTTTATAAATAACGCCCATTTCGAAATGTAGAACATTGAGAAATTTGTATAGGAAATTGTGCAACCCTGATCAACAGAACTATGTTGAAAATTGTTTGTCGCGAAATGATTTCAAGAACAATTCTTTGTAGCGCAAAGGTGGCCACGAAGAATACTGAAAATTTGTACATTGTTTGTTTATCGAGTTTTTTCATTTTTCCACATCCACCTGAACAATACTAATTCAATTAGTATAAAAAATGTATTATCGAATTTAAATTGCAAATAATAGTTCGAATTTCATTTACGACTTGAGAAAATTGAATAAGCTCATGTGCATCAATATACAGGGCATGACTACACCTAGTGACAAGACTAAATCGTGTTTCCATAAATAATCTTCCGCAAAATGTCTATTCCACAAATGTTCGATTAGTTTTGACCCAAACTAATGTAATTTAGGTTATTAAAGCTGTTTCCAGATGAAACAAGAATGTATGATGTTTCTTAGTAAGGGTAGATGAATAAAATGGTATTTTTGTTCTTTTCTCATATCTGGTTCAAAATTGGTACATGGGTCCTCGTTGGTACATTTTCTCAATGATTTTTTTCGATATCTTGTAAATTTGTTCCAATTATTGGCACAACAGCCAACTTTTAAAAAAATTCCCGCTAATCTGAGGTCACGTGATATAAGTCGCAATGTATTGTTTAGTTGTCAGACATGCAGAAACGAACCGCCATTAGAGTTTTTCAGAGATTTCAATAACAATTTTTTTACCCATATGTAGCCAACTTCATGACGGACACTGTATGTATTATCATGATGACTCTGTATATTTATTTATTATTGGCCCGCGTTGGTCGCCGATTATTATCATGGGACTAATGGTTATAATGATAATGATGGTTATTGTTACTTTCTTTCAATTTTTTTTAATAACCAATACTCATCATAATAAAATATGTTTATTATGATGAATTTGTTTAATTGATTTTTTTTCCTATTTGTTAATTTTGAAAACAAATACCTATCATAACAGTAATGAAACTCCGGCTATGTTGTTCTTACCCTTTTTCAACACTATTTTACCTTATCCCAGCTCAGCCGGTACGCCTATGGAGTATGACGCATCTCCATTCTTAAAGGTAGGATCCTGTAATGCCAACTTGTTGCGCTGCTTGATGTCAAACGTGCTATTTTGTGGGAAAATTTGTGATTAGGTGCTCAATAGATGAACAAAGAATTCATAAAATTGTGAAATAGTTATTATTTTTATTTAAATAAGTAAACCTGCGCTATATAACTTATCTAAATCAGAACAGTTATGTGAAATGGTGAAACTTGCTTGTGTATGATAAAATACTTGGTGAATAAACGTTTCAAAGTTATTATCAGTCTGTGAGCATGGAAAAAAAACCAATAAAAACTCAAATAAATGGACACAAGTGATCCAAATAACCAACATAAGTGGCTGGTCCTGATATGTTAACTTAATCATGTTCTGGTTTTTTAAAATACCTGCTATCCTTCCTTTTTATTGTTTTCCTGACTGTTAGAAGTGTTCGTGCTATCTGGAAAAGTACAGCTCCACTGCAGAAGGTCCCCTTTGTTCCTGGCAACGTCACGGGCAGGACTTTTTTCATCTCAATGAAGTGAGTGGTTTTTTTTGCTGGTGTATTTTCCCATTCGTATCTGGATTCGTATTATAACGTTTTGAGGATAGTTTTGCTTGTCTTTTGTCATAAATTGTTCTTCAAAAGTGATACATGGTTTCGTTTTTTACATCATTTTTCATCTCTTCCAAGATTGTTCTCTTTCCTCTTGGCAACACACATTTTTTGTTTATTTTCAAAAAAATTAAGTTTATTTCTTCTTTCTGTATAACCTTCTTGTTATTCTAAATTATTCTAATATTTACAATATATAATTCTAGATCTTATATTATATGTACAAATCTGGTTGAAATTCATATTTGACATTTTTCTGTTTTCATAATTTTTATATTTTATTATTTCCCTCACATTATTTTTGACATCTTGCTGTTGGGTTTCCTTCTGATATGATTTACCATAAAGGATGTTCCAACTTGAATACCATTTCGTCCACTTGAGATCCGGAGTTTTTTCACGAATTGAAATATCCATATTATTTTTATTGTTTGTGCGAATTGAATGTATTGTTGATGACATACTTATGACAATAGTGATACTTCAGTACTGACTTTTTGAGACATATGCGTTGACTAGAACATCGAATGAGATTCTAGAACAGTAGAAAGTATGGACAAATTGTTAAACCAACATAGCATGAACCACGATAACAGAAATACCTAATAATAATAATGAATTATCAGTTTCATTATTTGATAAAGATACATAAATAACAATATATTTATATCTATATATATATTTATATATATATATATATATATATATATATATTTATATATATATATATATATATAATAAAAATCAATCAAATCCGACGAACTCAGACCCGGCCTCGGGCCTGACAAGGTTTTGCTATGTAGAACTGTCTTGAAGGGTTGGGACGCACACGGGACGAAATAATGACCGGGTTTGAAAATGCGGTAAAATGAAGATTTTTATAATTTATTCCATCACTGAGCGTGTAGGTGGCGCTTCGGCGGAGATGTATATGGTAAATAATGCATGCATTTTATCGACGCATACCAACCCAAAATTTGGCAGCCGCGCCGTTTATGTTTGACGAAGTTTTAGCAGCAAGTTTAAACCATATTGTAGATATATTGTATTTTGTAATATTTGAGGATACCTTTATTTCACGGGGAATTATATTGGAAGGACTAGTTTGTTAACAGCTTCTCACTTATCTAAACATTTTCGACAAATAAAAATTGAGCAATGAACAATTATAAAAATGGATTTTTATAGTTCAGTTTTTACAAGCTTTCATTGAACTTGCTTCGTTCATAGGTCTGTCCTTCCGGTTCAAAATTTGTAAGTGAATTTTGACCCCCTTCTAGTCGTTTGATTAACTTGTTGTTTGGCAAATGTTCATAATTCCGGTGACAATGCATTATCAAATTTTTGTTAGAGAAAAAACAGAATGGCGGCTCAAAGATGGCGAGCAAATTATGTGGTTATGGTCCGATTCTATTCAGAATTGGAATGTGGGAGTTTTTGAGGTCAGAGATTATAATTTTTTTTTTTAAATTCATAAATTCAAGATAGCGGCTCCAAGATGGTGAACGATTTCTGAAATAATGGACAAGTTAGTAGA
>JAFIRS010007589.1:0-23718 GCA_018342105.1 Gonioctena quinquepunctata | reverse complement strand
AAAGGCCCTTTCCCTTCCCATTGCCCTTAATCCTCCACGGATCCCGAAAAAAATTTATCATATCAATGTCGGTTAAAAAATTTCAAGTTCAATTTTTATTTTAAAATTTTTGCACCCCAAAAGAAAAATCCAGGGGGGGGGTATAATTTTGGAGCTGGATCCAACATTTTTTCTAAACAAATCCGCCCTAAAATTCTCGAAAATACCCTTGTGGGGGGTTTTTAAATATAAAATCCGGTATTCCGGTTTTTCCCCCAGATAAAATCCAAAACGTTTGGTTAGGGAGTTTTTTTCGACTGTTCCTCATTCAAATTTCATAAAACGGGTTTTTTGTGGAAATTAGGATGACCCAATTTATTGATGTAAAATCCAAAACTATATGGGAAAACACCTTTCTGCCTCATTAAAAATTTAATTTTTTTCTTTAAACGGAAAAATTTCTTTTTCTTCATTGCTTATCACTCCAAAATTTTCCCCTTTTTTCCCAATGAACTTGGGGCATGAACTTGGGAAACTAAACTATTCTTTTTAAAAAATTTTCCCTTAATTTTCCTTCTTTACTTTTATAGCTAAAAATTTTTGTAGAGATGTTTTGAAAAGGGAAAAGTTTTTTCCTTTGGTTTTTGGGGAAAAAACATCAATTATCCTTTTCCCCCCAAATTTTTTAAAAGAACATATGGCAATCATAACCACTCATATTATGGCATATAATGGGGATGAAATTTGGTATTTTGAAATTCAAATTACAGGCAGAGTGCGCTGCTGGATATCTTTTCTCCCGTGAGATGGCAGTGATCTCTGACTCTAACATCCCCTTCTGTGAAAGGTTTTCACATATACCACAAGTGGTGGCATTTGAAATTCCTTTCCTCTTCTGGGTTTGTTTAGTCATTGGGTTTGACATACCTACAAATGATTATTATATATATTTCTTAAATCTTCTTCTATTCGCATTGTGAACAACTTTTGCGGCATCAGCACCTCTATATGAAATAAATTTTTTTAATTTATCATCAAAGGAACATTTTATCAGATAAACAAATGCGTAAGCTTCGTGTTGGAAGGTTCTTTTCGTGTATGCGAGTTCGATTCGGTTCGGTGGTTTGTATAGGCTTCAGAATCGATTCAAAATCTGCATATACTACAAAGGTACATTCATTTGTCTTTCGAAATTTTCAAACATTAATGTATTACCGGTAACCATTTTCCCAAATTTGTTTATTCTGAAATCAGTTTGGGTACTGTTGTACATACATGATTACAATCGTGCATCTGGTGACGCAACAGTAATCCGCTCATTCGAAAATACAATAAACATCCATCACAGAAATATTTTTTTGTGTTCATGAGCTGAAATTTGACTTGACACCAATCTTGAGAGATCTTTTATCCAACAATAATGACTATTTCCCACCTCATCTGTGATAAGCAATAAATTGACATGTCTTCTGAGTTTTCTCCAATCACCTCATATTTGACTCTCTTATTCTCAATCTTAGATTCCAAACCATAAACATTGACTGAAATATCATTCAAATACTCAAACATTTTTATATCACGTAATTTTACTGGAAAATCCATACCTGTTACATTCAAGACAGTCTCATAATGTGGATAGGATGACACCTCCGATACATTATTATTAGTGGGGAATAATGCAGATGTCACGGCCCTTGCAAAGCAGCATTGGTCTTCATTTTTTATGTTGACAACACCTTTTTCTCTCAATGAATTCGGAAGTTTCATGTATGATGATCCGCCAAGTGGACTGTATTTGTTTATGTTCACCTCAAGGAACATAATTTTCTCGCAACTCCATCCTGAAAAATTACTTTTATTAAACCTTTCATCATTTGCAACAATTATAACTACAAACCTGAATCACGCTCCTCAAACTCCGTACTTTGGGCAATTATAATGTCACGAAACGCATCAAATAATCCATTCAAATCAGTTGATCGATCTGCTATACGATTGGGAGAATTGAATGATTTTATATCTGTCAATTCCTGTGTTTGAATGACATAACTTCCAAATACTTCCATGTTGACCTTGATGGGTTGTGTAGTTTGTTGTTTTTCCAATAACTCGAGTACTTTGGGCTTAATATCGTTGAAAAAAGGTGCATACTCTGTATACATATTCTCACTAGATACTCTGTAGCTGGAAATGCGACACTTGAATGCATTTTTAATGAGGTGTACACCACCTCCCAAGTGAACACATGAATTCGTCCTGTGTGCGAGTGTTCTATTGTGAGAGTTGACTTGATAATATGGAAATGTCACATTACAACAATTACATGTATAGAGTGGTGCAGGTGGTGAGTCATCGCCATTGTTCAATTTAACTCGTTTCACTGAAGGACCTCCCTGGCAAGTTTCCCGTTGATGTCGACGAAGATTATCACTACGGGTGAAAGCTCTACCACAATCACACGAATACATTTCACCGACTTGTTTTCAATAGCTCACTGGAGGAGACACTGATTCGAAATACTCTTCTCCTGGAATATTTCAGTGAAATACCCCCACCATACAACAAGTCCGATGCGATGCGCAATCTGTATGGATTTTGAGGAGATTCTCTTGATATTCAACGCACTCATCAATACTCGCAGTTCACTCTTAGCTCTCTCACAGGACAAACGCCCTCCTCGCTTGGAGAGTACAAGGATTCATGAAGGTCATGACTACACAGAATATGTATGCCTACACCACAACTTTAGTCAAGGTCAAACAAACATCGAGATCAAATCTTAAGGTTGCCGAAACAATCCCAACATCAAAACTCAAGGTCAAATCTCAAACTCAAAACTTAATGTTATGAATCTCAAGGTCATATTCAAGGTCAAGTCGAATCTCAAAGTCGACCAAACCCAATGTCAAAACTCAATGACAAATCTCAAAGTCAAATCTCAAGGTCAAACACACACACATTGCACACCTGCAACTATTCAAGGTCACACGTGACGTCATAGTGGTGGGGGGAGAGCCAGAACCGGCTTAAATCTCCTACTTATCACGTATAAGAAATGGTCCCGCGTAGTCTACTCCAGATATAGAGAATGGACGCGATGGATTGATTCTTGATGATGGGAGGTTACCCATAACATATTCTTGAGGTTTAGCCTAATATCTGAAACATCGTAAGCAGTTATGCACGACCCTCCTAACTAAATTTCGACCAGATAATGGCCAAGATCTCTCTCTGATCGAAGCCAGAAGAGCTTGAGGACCGGCGTGTAAAAGTCTAATATGTTCGTGATGGACAATGATTGAAGTCAAATGCCATTTGGGGAAAGAATCATAGGGTGCTTCTTCGAAAATTCAAAATTAGATTTCTCTAATCGTCCACCCACCCGAATCACTTTGTTTTGTTGATCGTAAAATGGATTCAAGCTCAAAAGTTTACTCTTTTTATGTACTGGTTTGGATTGTGATAATTTATTATAATCATCAGTGAAATGCTGACGTTGTATTATTTGAACAAGGAAATAAAGTGATTCCTCAAGTTCAATTGTTGTTGAAGAACCATTCAGTTTAATTTTATTTTTATGTTTGATATTATTCAAAAATCTTAAAAAATACGCGAATATGCGTTGCAACTTAATTATAGAAGAGTATGAATCAATAATAGTGAGAACATATGTAATGAAGTCATAAGATATATTAACCAATGTTACAGCTCCACTACGGATTTCTGGCAATTCAACAGGTGTCATGATAGTTGTAGATATCTCATTGAAAGGCCAGCTTGATTCATGCTGTGTAATCCATGGGGGACCATGAAACCAGAGTTCAGATTTCAATAAATCGAGTGGAGTCAATCCGCATGACAGTAAGTCGGCGGGATTGTCATGAGTGCTTATGTATTTCCAGCATTCGGGCTTTGTAAGATTTTGAATCTGTGCTACCCGGTTGGCTACAAATGTTTTCAGGGTGTGTGGAGACGTGTTGATCCACGAAATACAAATTGTAGAGTCACACCAATAAATTATGTTGTCGAAATCAGAAATACACAATCGCACCTTATCAATAAGCTCAGTAAGCAAAAGTGCTCCAGACAATTCAAATCTAGGAATAGTCAAGAGTTTTAATGGTGCTACGCGAGTTTTAGCGCAATATAAATTGGAAGTGTAATTACCTAACGAATCTCTACAACGGACGTATACGCATCCTCCATATGCAGTTTTTGAGGCATCGCAGAAGCCATGAAGTTGTGTCGATACAGGATTAGGGCATGATGCTTGTCGAGGTATTTTCATTGCATTGATATGTTGCAATTGTGATTGATAAACTGACCAAGTAGTATGTAAATTACTGGGAAATGATTCATCCCAAGACAACTTAAGTTTCCAAAGCTCTTGAAGAATGATCTTTGCTTTCATAGTAACGGGTGAGAGTAATCCAAGTGGATCAAAAATGTGTGCAGTTAGTGATAAAACTTGACGTTCTGTAATTTTTATGTTGCTATGTGAAATATTGATGGAGTATTGTGAAGAATCATTTACTGGATTCCACAATAATCCGAGTGTTTTACTTTGGTCATCGTTTCCAATATGTAACATGTTGGAATTATAATCAAGAAGAAGATGTTTATCATTTAAAATCCATTTTCTTAATGGAAATACGTAGGAAAGTAAAAGTTTTGTAATATTTTCTCAAATGTATATGATTTTCTCGATAGAATCAGCACCTGTTAGAAGATCGTCCACATAAAAGTCATGCAAAATAATATTAGCAATTTGAGGAAATTCATTTTTATTACGATAGGCAATTTCTTGCAATGATCTGATTGCGAGAAATGCTGAAGATGCTAATCCGTAAGTTATAGTTTTCAAGACGTACACTTCAATATCACTTTCAGGTTTGAAACGCCATACAATTTTTTGGCAATTGCTTTGTTCCTCATTTATCAAAACTTGACGGTACATTTTAGTTATATCAGTATTTAAAACATAATTGTGTCGTCGAAACCTTAACAAAATAATAATCAGATTATCTTGAATACTTGGACCTACCATCATAATGTCATTGAGAGAAACACCGGACGTTGTTTTTGCCGAACCATCGAATACTACTCGAAGCTTTGAGGTAGTAGAGTTGTCATTCAATACACAGTGGTGTGGGAGGAAGAAGCCCGTTTCATCGTTCTGACGTTTAGCCAGTGTCATATGTTCGAGTTGAATATATTCTTGAGTAAATCATGATATTTTAACTTTAAATCTGGATTTTTTTCGAGTTTTCTTTCGAGATTCAAGAATCTATTGGTAGCCATGAATTTAGATTGGCCAAGAATAGAGACATGTTGTCTGAAAGGAATGGAAACAATGAAACGACCTTCCTCATTCCGACAAAGAGTATCTTTGAAGTATTTCTCACAATACTCTTCCTCATCGGAAAACAATCGTTCCTTTGGATAGTCCACTAATTCCCAGAATTTAGCAACTTGGGAATCTAAGCTACTTCTCATTGATACACTACAATAATGTGTTGTGAAATTCTGTTCCTTTCCGTTTAAAGGACCTGATACCAACCAACCTAGTTTTGTTTTTTGGAGTGTAGGAAGACCATCACCTAATTTGACCTGACCAATACACAAAAGGTCCCAAAATGTGTCAGCCCCGATGAGCAAGTCTATGGGAGCCGGTTTATCAAAATTAGGATCAGCTAATGCTAGTTTTTCAGGAATATTCAATTCAGTTGAAGGCTAAGGTGAAGTTGGTATATAGTTAGTGATCTGTGATAATATAATACAAGATATAGTTTTTTTCAAAATTGTTGATATTTGATTTGAATTTCAATGAAACGTTGAAATGGACTTTGTTCTGCATTTGATTTATACCTGTTATCGATATGTTGATCGAATGTTCATCTAAATGTAGAAGGTTATACAGTTTTTCAGAGATGAAATTCACCTGACTACCATTGTCAAGCAGCACCCTACACTGATGTGCTTTGTTAAATTGATCGTAAACTTCAATTACTACAGTAGATAGTAATATATGTGACGGGGAGGACGAACTAGTTGTGAAAGTATGTTGCAAAGTAGGCGTACCGTCACCTGAACCTGTAGCAGCCAGACTGCTTGAGTCGTCAGTACTAATGGATGTGTTATTCTCACTTGTTCCGTTATTTTGGAAATGTAGCATACTATGATGCACCTTTCCACACTTTCTACAACCTGCCGACCTACAGTCTTTTGTACGATGGCTAGAGCCCAAACAGTTTATGCATAGTCTTAAACGTTTCGCGGTATTCAATCTCTCTGTTGCCGTTAATTTATTGAAATCTGAGCATGAATACAATTTGTGATTGTTTTTGCATAAAACACAAATCTTGTTTGAAGTAGTTGCAAAAGATCTTGAATTGTTTTGAAATGCTTGTTTTGTAGCATGATGCTTAGATCCCTTGGTAGGTTCAGAATCTAATAACAATGAAATCCTACAACGATCCTTTAAAAATTCCAACAAAATTTTCAAGAGAAGGTATATCTTTCATCTTTCGAATCAGCGCAGGATTCCCATTCAAGTTTTGTCGTGTTGTCAAATTTTGTCGTTACAAGATGAATGATTAAATCATCCCAATGAGTAGTTGGTCGTTTCAGAACTTCTAATGCATTCAGATTTTTCTCAATGCCGTCCAGGATCATGTTTAAACCTTGATACGATTCATCTTTGAGCATAGGTAATTCAAAAAGAGCATTCACGTGGTTTTTAATCAATGCCTGTTTATTTTCAAATTGGTCCATCAGTTATTTCCAAGCAACCTCGTAATTGTCATCGCATATTTGCAACGATTTTATTTTATCCGCGGCACTTCCTTGCAATGAGAGTCGCAAATAGTGAAATTTTTGAACTTTTGACATAGATGCGTTGTCATGGATGAGTGATTTGAAACTATCTCTAAAAAACAACCATTGATTGAGGCTGCCATCGAATGTTGGTAGCTTTAGTTGTGGTAAGCGAATATTCAAGTTCGAATTATTGTTCAACTGATTGTCAAGATTATTAAAATGTGATCTTTTCCCCATATCGTCGTCTTTATAACCGCTTTCGAACGTATGAATTTTCCGACAGCTGAAGTAATTGCGTAAAAATCATTCTCAAATTTTTGTCTTTCATCAGAATGAATGTTTGGATAGTTTGTTTCGAAATCAGGGTCTTCAGTTTCAATTTCAAGCTGAGCGTTATTAAATTGCTCTAAAAGTTCCTCGGCTTTGTTCAATCTATGGTGTAAATCTTCGATGTCAACATTTACGGAATCTTTGACTGCATTGAAATGGTTTATGAACCGTTTCAAAGAGCCTTTGATGGTAGTTCGCTTAACCTTATTTAAATTTGGCATAATAGCGAAAAGTCAAATGCGAAATGTCAAATCCACCAAATATCGTATTCCGGGGGGCAATTGAGTATTATGTAAGATAAATCGATCTCATATGTCAAATAGATTCATATGGAATGAAGGAAGGGATGGAAAGAAAAGGAAGGCACCAACCTGGTTAGTTGATTGTAGGCAAATGTTCCATCCGTGCTCGTAGAACCATGTTGTGTTACTGGTGAAGAGTTTTAAGAATTTCACGTTGCGAATTAAATGAACTCGTATATTCAAGTAATATTGTTACAAAACGTAATTGAAATATTTATAATTTGACAAACGTCTTGTTTCTTCGTTGTCAGTGGACTGTCTCGTTTATTCCTCTTCCTAGCAACGGTCGGAGCCTTGGAATCCGGGATTTGCCATGGAATACGAATGTTGTGATATTTAGTGCAACAGACGGTAATTTGTTGGTTGTTCTTTATCACCTTTTTTGAAAAATGGCTTGATTACAGTTTTTTTTTAAATGTTTGGGAACACACCAGACTCTATAGATAAGTTAACGAGGTATGTTAATGGTCTTTTGAGAATGTCAGCATTTTTTTAAATAATTGTGATTGGTATGTTGTCATGATCGGTAGACTTTTTTTCTTTAGTTGTTTTAAGATTATTTCTATGTCGGATTCAATTATTGGTTTAAAGAAAAAAGAATTTGGATGGAAAATTGTCACATTTTTTAGGTAATCGTCGTGGGATTTGGTGTTGTTTGATTTTATATCCATTGTGTTTACAACATCTAGAAATGAATTTGCGACGTCTTCTGGGTCATCTATAATTTCCTTGTTTACTTTCAGTTTTATGTTATCTGGTATATTGAATAATTTTTTTTTATTTATATTTGCATTGATTATTTCCAAAGTGGTTTTTATTTTACATTCAGACTCATTGACGATTTCAATAATCTGTTGTTGTTTAGCCTGGTTAATCAAGTTTTTGAGCAGGTAACAGTACTTTTTAACATATTTCAAAAAAGTTATTTCATTTGTGAATCTCTTCAGGTAAAGGAAGCAACGCTTATTTTCACAAGATGTTCTGATTCCGTTAGTTAGCCACCCGCGATTGTTTGGTTTGGGTCTACATTTGATTTTTCTGACGGGGAAAGCTGATTCGAAGCAACAGAGGAGAGTTTCATGAAATTGTTCGAAAGCTGTGTTGGTTCCTGTAAGATCAAAAAGGATTTCCCAGTCCGAGGCATTCAATAACCCTCTGAATTTGTTTTCGTTCGTGGGATTGAATATTCTTTTTTCTACGACAACCTCGATAAATGTTCATTTTATAACCGTAACTCCAATCATAAACAAGCACATTTTGTACAGAATTTCATTTTTGCATCGGTTGCTAGGCAAGTTGCTAAGCAACAAATGCGAAATGGGATATTTCGTGTTAGGTCTAGGTTCACTCTAAAATCACGACGACTACGGCTTGTCAAATTATGACGTCCAGCGACAAATTGATGAAATGTCAGCAGATCGTTTCTGTCAAAGTTTTAGTAGGTAACGAGTAATTTCATAGTTGTTTTCTATAAAAACTATTAATTAAAATGGAAACTGATAGTGATATTGACTTAGATTTGACACCTCCGAACATAATAGGAGCAGCGAAGGTAACAACACTGAATTTATTACCGGAAACGTCGAAGAGTATGTATCAACGCGCTTATAACCTTTTTTGGAATGGAAGGTAGATCAAAAGACAAAATCGTTTTCCGAGAACGTTTTAATGGCTTATTTTGGCGACTTTGCCAAAAAATTTAAAAGTTCCACTTTGTGGTCACACTTCTCAATGCTGAGAACGACTCTTAGTATCTATAATGATATAGATATTGCCAAATATTTGAAACTTAAAGCATTCCCCAAGCGGCAGTCTAACGGTTACAAACCCAAAAATTCAAAGATCTCTACAGCAAATGACATCGATAATTTCATTGAACAGGCTCCAGATGAAATATATTTGGCAACAAAAGTAAGTTTTATATTTCCATTTGATGAAAAATATGTTTAAGTGAACTAATTTACATTGTAGGTTGCATTAGTTATGGGAGTAATGGGTGCATGTAGAAGACATGAATTACATCAAATGAAAATTACTCATTTCAATGATCTTGGTTCAGCTGTTTTAGTAACAATATCAGACAGTAAAACCAAAATAGTACGAAATTTTACTGTAACTGGTAAATTCTACGAAATTTATAAAAAATACACAAATCTTTGCCCTCAAAATGCTAATGGTCTATGGTTTTTCATTAATTATCAAAAAGGAAAGTGTACCATTCAGAGAATAGGTCTGAATGAGTTTGGAGCTATGGGAAAAGACATTCCCAAGTATTTAAAATTGCCAAATTACGAATTATATACTGGGCACTGCTTTCGCCGATCCTCCGCAACAATTCTTGTTGATGCTGGAGGTGACATAACCACGTTAAAACGCCACGGTGGCTGGAAATCTACTACAGTCGCTGAGGGATATATTGATGAATCGAAGAAAAATAAGCTTGACATAGCAAATGAAATTTCAAATGCAATACAGAACATACCATCAGGCATACCAACGAATTTAGAAATGGAAAATCGCGAGAAGCCGTCTACTTCAACGTCGACAAATTATCAATTTCGAAAAGAATTAAGTATTCAGCAATCAAGTTCTTCAAATATGATATTCAATAATTGCACATTCAACTTCAATTAGATACATACATACATGTATAGGCTTCTATTTCTGTGTACCCATTAGAAATAGCAATGAAGAAAATATTAACATATTTCTTCAATTTATATTTTAATTCTTATAGAAAGCCCATTAGCGGCGAATTCGGAGTAATGAAATATCATCAGTTTATTTCTTTCAAAGTTTTTGCAATGTATGCATGTATTAAACGTGAACGATATTTTGTCATAGAAAAAGTATAGTATGCAACTCGCAACAAAATGGCCATTCTGCACTCGTATGAATTGCAGCACTTGCCTTCGGCTCGTGCTGCAAATTTCATACCCGTGCAAAATGGGCATCATTTTGTGCTCATTGCATAATATACTATTATGTATACTTGCTTCTTGAACTGTTGCTAGAGCGTTATTTTTTAGCGATATAATCTGACCGTTATGATCTGCCAGTCCATAGAAGTCATTTTGAATGTTTACAATTTCATCTTTATCGACGTTCGTTATTATGTTATCTATGAACGTCTCTGAATTACATGTTATCCTAGTGGGAGTGGTTATAGTTATGTGGAGATTGAATATTCCTAGTAGGGAGATAAATTCTTTCTTGTTATCGTTATCGATTTTAAGATCTATATTGAAATCTCCGCTAATTATAATTTTATGATTGAGATACTGACTGTTCAGTTCGGTGATAAGGTCATATAGTATGTCAAAAAAAACATTCAACTTACCAGTTGGCGCTCTGTATATACAAAGTATGATCATTTTATTAATTTTATCCATCGTAGCTGTGAATTCAATGTCTTTTTCCACACACGCGGTTCTCAAATTGTCTATTTTTTCGAGAAAAACATTATCATGTGAAAAAATTATAACACCTCCGTGTAAGTACATGCTAGAGAAATAAAATACTGCGTTGTGATTTGTAATGTTAATTGTATCGGTTTCACCAGTTTTCAGCCATCTTTCCGAAAAACACAAAATGTCCACTCTTTGTCCCTTTTCTTCGCATTCCAGTAAAAAAGTCGTGATATCTTCTGTTTTATTCCGAATACTCCGGATGTTTTGATGCATAATAGTGATGCATAATGCCATCTGGTCGTTTTTTGACGTGCTCCTCAGGTTTGGGCGCGGTGTTATCTGATTGTACGATTTCCCGTTACGTGTTATTTTTTTGGCGACTCTGATGGTCTCGGAAAAATTTCCCCTGTCTTGAACATCCACGTGAGTTTCCAGAGGTAACGTTTTCCTAAAAACCTTCTCGCAGTCTTCAATGGTGTGGTTTTTACCATTAATAATAAGTTTGTCACTTTTGATAAAAGATTTTTTTCCTTGTTGTTGGGCTAGAATTTGGTAGGGACGTAGTCACTCTTGGAGAAAAAAGATGTCACTAAATAATTGGTATTTATCAATTTCTTGCCATTTCTGAGTATGTTTTCTCTTACCTTGTACCTTAGAAGTTTCAGAAGTACAGGTCTTATACCGTTGTTGTCACGCCCTATTCTCCGAGTCACTTCGATATCTTCTTTTTCTATTGGTATCAGCATTTTTGTTTTGATGATGTCTATAACAGTACTTTCCAGCTTCACTTGGTCTTCATTTTCTTCTTCGTTTATTCCGAAGAATACTATATAATTTTGTCTGGAGTAGGATTCAAGAACATTTATTCGTTTGTGAAGTGTATTCACTTCGGTTATCAGTTGTTCGTTTTCTTGCTTGAGTTTATTTACATCGGCTTTCACAGTTTTTAGCTCGTCACTCATTTGCACAACGGTTTTAATATGATATCGATTTTTTGTTCCAGAGTTAATGAGTTTATGTCTTCCATTTTCTTATTAATAGCGAACTATTGTAGATCTTGAAATGTACGTGTTACCACTAAAAGCTCTATGTACGTGTTATCACTATGAATTCTCGAACTGAATTCAACTCATTTATCTGTTCAGAAAAACTGGTGTTTCAGTAATCAGGAAAATAAAACTGTTCTATTGGCTACAGCACAAGTGAATCTAATTTCTGACTCGGGAAACAAAATAACAGCTCGCGCACTTTTAGATTCTGCATCACAGACAACATTCATTACGGAGATTATGAAACGAGACCAAATCTCAGCAAAGTTATTTACAGATTTCAGGCATATCTCAAGGTACAACAAGTATCAATGAGATCTTGGGATCCAAATCATTTTCAGATTAGGACTAAATGTGGAATTCTCAAAAAAAATTACTTGCCCCCTTCCCCAGACTAAAATATATATTTCTCTTTCAAATATTCCGACTGATTTGTTCATGGCTTATGAACATTTTGATATTCCTGGTCAAATTGATATATTAATAGGAGCAGATCTCTATTATGAACTGATCGAACCTGGATTGATAAGATTAGGAAATAATTTTCCAGTTTTACTTTATAGCAAACTAGGATGACTTTGGGGTGGCCCGATACAACTTAAACAGATCTGTAGTATGAGTGTAACATTATTCTCACACACTCCAGAAATAAATGAACTGATACCCAAATTTTGGCAACTTGAGAAAATATCTACTGAACGCATTCTTTCTCAGGAAGATCGTTTATGTGAAAATATATTTTCAACAACACGACACACAGATGACGGACGCTATTAGGTATATCTCCCTCTCCCACTCATTGAATTTGGAGAATTCATATGAGCAAGCCAAGAAAAGGTTTCTCTCTCTTGAAAAACGGTTCCTTAAGAATGCAACTTTACAAGGCTTTTATCGATGAATACGTATCTTTGAAGCACGGTGAATTCGTACCCCTAGAAGCCGAAACTGAAGGCGGTTTCAAAAAATATTTCTTACCACTTCACTGTGTGATTAAGGAGGAAAGTCAAACTACGAAATCAAGGGTTATTTGACGTATCCATGTTATGCACAAAGGTTTCACCGTTCAACAAGATTTGTTCGATATCATTTGCAGATTCAGAACTTCCAAGAACTGCCTCTCAACGGATATAATAAAAATGTACCATCAAATTCAAATTGTACCAGAGCATTGGCATTTGCAAAATATAATCTGGTGCGATATTCCCAATGAACCTTTTTCACGCACCGAATTACGCACAGTTACATATGGAACAAATTGTGCTCCATTTCTTGCTACGAGATTACTTCTAAAGCTGGCAAATGATGGAAAATGAACCCACTCGCTAGCTCCACAAGCACTCTCTGAACAATGTTATGTGGATGACATTTTAGGGGGTTTGGACAATCTGTTTAGGTTACGACATGAACTCATAGAACTCTTAGGTTCTGCAGGGTTCAAATTACACAAATGGGTTTCAAATACTTCAGAATTCTCAACCTCGGATATATCGAAAATTAATCCTGAATTAGGTTTCCATTGCAAGCATTTGAACAAGGTTTCAGGAATCTCATGGATTAAATACAAAATCGTTATAAAACTTTGCTGTCAAAATCAACGACCTCCCACTAGAAGGAACGTTTTATCTCTCATTGCTTCACTTTTTGATCCCCTAGGTCTAATAGGTCCCGTGATACTTTTCGCATAAATTCTAATGCAAAATATTTGGGTAAGGAAAATAGAATGGGATGAATTGTTACCCCCAATATTGATAGATCAATGGAATTTATTTCATGAAAATGTTTCTACACTCACACAGCTATCTGTTCCTCAATGGTTATTCTCAGAAGGAAGCGTTAAGGAAATACTATTACACGGTTTTTCAGATGCAACCCTATTGGGTTATGATGCACGTTTATATCTCCGAGTTATCTATTCAAACAAAATTTCCTCAAGGTTAATGGTTCCAACTTAAAACTATTTTTCTCCCTAAATTAGGACTTTGTGGTGCTCTTTTAATGGCCGGATTTACTCATAAAATTCTCTCAATATTCACCCAGAAAATTTCGAAGGTCAGTCTCTCGACAGATTCTCAGATAACTCTCAGTTGGATCACCGATTTCCCCTCTGGATCGTCGCAAATCGAGTTTCTGAAATTGAGAATTAACCACAAATGCTCAGTGGCGACATGTAGCTCCATTAGAAAATCCTGCTGATCACATATCAACCCGCTCCAATCGAAAAGCTCATCTCTCCTCCGGAACAAAGGTCAATAATGTCCTATATTCAAGTTAATTCGAATGCTTCTTCAATTTTTTTACGATTCTCAAATATCATGCGCATGCATCGTTCAATGCATATTGTATCAGATTTGTTAAAAACTGCAAGCCCAATAATGAAAAACTAATTAGTCACCCCACTGTCTCAGAATTAGATTATTCTTTAGTGGTCATCGTAAAAATGGTTCAAGCACAACATTTCATTAGGGAAATTGCTCTTCTTTCTCACAATCAAACTATTCCTAATAATTGTTCCATTTTGCCTTTAACACCCTTCGTAGATAAAGGAGGCATCTTACGCGTAGGTGGTAGGCTGAATGAAGCATCTTTACCCATTTCTCAAAAATATCCTATGTTATTGCCCTGCCGGACCACAAAATGCCGGACGCCTGAATCATGCCGGACCACAAAATGTGTTATGTAATCTCAGGCTGCGATTGTGGCCCATAAATGGTTCACGACAAGTTAAAAGGGTTATTAAAAATTGTGTGAGATGTCAGCAATTCAAAGCTAAACACGCCCAGCAACTCATGGGTGTTCTTCCTCCAGAACATGTCTCTCCCACAAGAGCATTTCTTAATGTTGGTATCGATTTTGGTGGTCCAATTATGGTGAAAGAATCAAAATTACACAACGCTAGGATCACTAAATCATATATTGCTCTATTTGTTTGTATGAATATCAAGGACATTCATCCGCAATTAGTTTCCGATCTTACTACAGATATGTTTCTTCTGACATTGAAACGCTTCATCTCAAGACGCGGACTTCCTCTTACAATTTTGAGTGATAATGCAACTAATTTCCAAGGTGCAAATAATTCACTTCACGAAATTTTTTTTTTCAAAAAGAAAAATTCAATTCATGATTTTCTGGCAACAAGAGAGGTTAACTGGAAATTCATACCACCCAGCAGTCCACACTGGGAGGCAGGAATAAAAACGTGTTGACTTAAACATTTGATTACACTTTTGGCACGAATTGAAGCCATACTCAACTCTAGGCCGCTTTGCCCACTATCATCAGATCCTTCAGATCTAAGCGTTCTTACACCTGCACATTTTCTCAGGGCGATTCTTTCGTAGCACTTCCAGAAAAAAATGTATATAGTATACCCGAGAATCGTCTGCAAATGTGTGAGCATTGCAGTAAATTACATGACCAGTTTTGCAAAAAATGGTTACCAGAATATCTGAAAAGATTGCAACACCGCTCTAAATTGATGAAATCCTCCGAAAATCTCAAAGAAAATATGGTGGTTTTAGTAAAAGAGGACAACCACCTCTTGAATGGGTTTTGGATAGGATAGTTAAAATAATCCCAGGACCTGATAATATAGTACGGGTTGTTAAAATTGAAACCAAAAATGGATTATTTATCCGCCCAATTACTAAATTATGCTCATTACCTCTTGAGTCTTTATGAAGCTTACATGCTTCATGGGGGGTAGGATGTTGTGGACTGTGAAATTCGTACCTTCCCTTCACCCTGTATTGAACCGATATAAAGGTTTCCCTAAGCAACGGAGAAACAAGTTGTGGGTTGGTTCCACAATTTCCCTAGTCGGTCGAACGACTTGTCAATTTCTGATTTATTTTCATTATTATTGTTATTCTGCAAGTTAACTGTTCAATTCAACGAATACAAATTTGAAAAGGATTGTCTGATCTACCTACCCAAACCCCAAGGTCCTTCGAATCCTCATTCACTACAGGGGAATTCGAAATTTTAGTTGATACAGCAGGAATTTCAATTTTTAAACCACATGCCGTAGAAAAACATCCTTATCATTGATCACCTGAACATTTGTCTATAGAAGGTACTAGTAATGAAAAAGTTGTAATTAAAGAATCTGTTATGATTCCTTTCAACGGCACAGATTTACATAAAATTTATAGTCACGATCTTGACATGGAATTCGACGGACTTTTAGGTTCAGATTTTTTATAACACTATGATGGTATAGTTGACAATCGAAAATTAATTACAAATTTTAAAGAGGTTCCCCTTTTCGAAGTTGAAAAACAGATGCGGAAAGAAAATCTGAGAGTCCTTCTAATTTTAAACCCTAAAATAGAAAATATTATTTCGATATCAATTTGAAATGAAAAGCGATTTGAGAAATTGAGGTAAATTGAATAAAAAAAAACCCAAAAAACCCAACATTTTTTCAAATATTTTTGTTGAATCAAAAAGAGAAGGAAGTTCTAAATTAAATTCGAAGATTGCTGAACAAAAAATTAAAATTCTAAATTCTTTCGCATTTAAAGAATGTGAATTCATAAAAATAAAATTCCTCGAAATAAAATCCAGCAAAAAGCATATCTAAAAAAATACAGACATTCCAAAAATGAAACCTGACGAAAACACTATTACAAAAAATATTGACGTTTCAAAATTCGTAGGGACTATTACGAAAATCATTGGAAAAAATATTACCCCAAAAATCATTAATGATACAGATGAATCATTAGAAAAAAATTATAATTTTGAAAAAACTCAAACCAATAATAGAAATAAATTCCAGAATCAAGAGATTATAAATTGTTTTTCACATCCAGATTTCAGAAAAGAGTTCGTATAACAGAATTTCGACAAACTTAAAATAATCTTTGGACATGCTGTGCGTCCTCCTGAAATTGAATTTTATCCCTGCAAATCAGGTAGATCTGAAAGAAAATTTTTAGGTCATACTTCGGGTACACCACCACCCGAAAAAAATATTAAATAAATTATGCATATTAAAAACTTAAATAAAAAATATAGTAAAGTCCACTTGTTATTTTTTTTTTCAGGTTTTCGGAGAGAGAAATCTGAGACACTCAATTTTAGTCTCCATCTAGACGAAACTTGAAAAATAATCGTACAGATTGAAATTTAAGGAATACTCTTACGAAATTATTTATAGACCCGAAAAAATGAATAAGAACGCAGATGCCCTATCGAGAATTAAAATTAATTATTTCAAAGAATGTGCTAAATTCCATTCGAATATTTTAATGGCAAATGAAGATGAGAAAGAAATATCTGACACTGAAACCGAAGTAGCTCAAGAAACTGTCTTAGAGGAATTAACTATTTCTTCGAAACTTTTCAAAGAAAAATCATCGATTGATTATTCAAAATTTGTATTTAGAAACGAACAACTTTTGGACAAGAGTCATAAAAACATAATTGTTTTTCCACAAAGGAATAAAACAACAAATATACATGAAAAAATTTTCGTAGAAATTTTTGAGGAAGAACCGAACTTTCCTTATAACAAAATTAATGTTTTAACTAGTAAATCCGTCAAAAATAGTAAATAGTTCCTGATACCTATACCGTATGATCCCGACAATGCAATCGAATATATGTTTAGTTCCCTTTTTCAATCAAATCACATATATCATGTTGAAAATCATCCAGGTCTCCCAATCCAAAAAATGTTGTCATACATTTCAGCAGATGATGACGAAATTCAGTTACAAATTTGCCAAGATATAGTTCAGATCCCAGATCAAGATCAAATACCCTTGATTCTAGATCAATGTCACAATGGAAAAGCAGATTTACATACAGGTATTAATGAAACCTTAAGAAGAATTAGAGAAAACTATAATTGGCCCGGAATCACTAGAGATGTGGAAAAATATGTAGAACATGTCAGAAAACTAAAATTTGCAGACAGAATTTGAATAATTCACTAGTTTCAACAAAACACCGAGAACACCTTTTGAAAGAATTAATATCGACATTATGGAAATTCCACATAAAAACTATGCTTTAACAATTCGAGACGAACTTACAAAACTTACCCAGGCTTATCCAATAGAAGATAAATCTGCAAAGTCAGTAGTTAACCCACTTTTATTGCACTTTCAACATTACGGAAACTCTTCAAGAATACATTGTGATAGTGGAAGATAATTTAATAATATATACTATGGATTACTTGTGTACCTTATACGACATCGAATTGACCTTTTCAAGTGTAAATCACCCCCAAAGTAATGGAAGCCTAGAACGGTTTCATGCAACCCTGATGAAACTGATTAGAGCACACCAAACGGAAAACTACGAAGCTCTGGAAGGGACACCCAAAATAAAATTTTCGCTATTTCTAAAATTCCGACTTATAACTCGGAATTTCACACCAAAATTCCGACTTATAACTCGGACTTTTAAACCCGGAATTTTGCTTCAAAATTCCGACTTATAAGTCGAAATTTTAAAATTCCGACTTGTAACTCGGAATTTCAAAATTCCGACTTATAACTCGGAATTTTAAAATTCCGACTTATAACTCGGAATTTTACCTTCAAAATTCCGACTTATAACTCGGAATTTTAAAATTCCGACTTATAAGTCGGAATTTTGAAGCAAAATTCTGAGTTATAACTCGGAAGTTTAAAATTCCGAGTTATAAGTCAGAATTTTAGAAATAGCGAAAATTTTATTTTGGGTATCCCTACCAGAGCTTCGTAGAAAACCCTGATGAACACCTTTCAAATGTTCTCCCTTAAGCGGTTATTTGTAACAATAATATGAAAAATGAAACCCATGGATTCACCCCGTATGAATTAATATTCGGACACACCTCAACTAGACCACCTGAAACTTCATATAATGGAAATAATTTAATGACTTGAATAATCGAATCTCGTATTATTACCAAATTGCTAGTCAAAAAACGGAGCGCAGCAAAGAAAAAGCTGAGATACGCTTCGATAAAGATATTAAGCATGCTCCCCCTGATTATAAGGTAGGAGATGAAGTCTACGTTAAAGAGATTCAGATTGGAAATAAACTTCAAAAAAAATTCAATGGACCCTTTCAAATAGGTACTTGAAATTTTCAAAAATTCAGCCCTTTTGAAAAAATTTGAAACAAATCAACAATCAAAAATAAATTCCGACAGAATGAAACCTTATTCTGAATAAATTTCTTTTACATAAAAATGCTGTTCCTCGCAGTTATCGCAGTAATTACAGCGATGGCATTCGGACAATACGACGTGGTCCCCATCAATAATACCATAGGTATTTATTATCATCAAAAGTATCATCGGAAACTCTCAAATGAGAAGTGGACATCACTAGTTCATAATCATGCATTATCAAAAAGCTCAGTATATAGATAAACTTTCTCTATGCAGACGTTGAAACTCATGTTACTTTATTAACACAAATTGCCGAATCATTAGATTCAAAACTTGAAGAAATATATTCAGATACACACCATATTGGAAAAAGAATACGAGTTAAAAGAGGACTGATCAATGGTATTGGTACTTTTTGGAAAGCCATCACCGGCAATTTGGATAGTAGTGATGGTGAATATTTCAACGAATGTATTCATAAAATTACGCGAGATGAATATCAATTGGAAAACCTATTGAAAAATCAGATCTCAGTGACTACATCAGTAATAAAAAGTTTTAATACAACTTTTCAAAAATCACAAATTGACGAGGAAATCGAAGGTTCCATTTCAGATATTTCAAAGGATATATTAGTCAAAGACTCAAAAGTAAAAACTTTGGAAGTCTTTGAATCACTTATGGAACGCTACTTGCTTATTGAATCATATTTAGACGACATTCTGGATTCAATCACTTTCGCAAGATTGAAAATACACCATTCCTCAATAATTACCCCATGAAATCCAGAACACGCCCTTCAAGACATTTCACAATTAGTGAAGGAAAGTAATTTACCCCTTCCTGCAAAAATCTCATCCATTGCTCAATATCTGGATTTGATTAAACTTCAGACCTTTCAGACCGAATCACGAGTTGTTTGTATTATATAAATTCCTCTTATTGAACCTGAATTCTATACTTCCTATCAATTATACTCGATTCCTTACCATGACAACAGGACTGGACTTTCTCATATTTTACCTACAGACTCAAAATATATCGCGGAAGAAGATGATTCTATGTTGTATTTCACACTTCAAAATTTGGATGATTGTAAAATTTTAGGCCCCAATTTAAGAATTTGTTCAAACATTTTGTCGTATCCTATAGATAATGATGTTATTTGTGAAGCTCAATTATTCGAATATTCAGTCAAAATACCTAGAACTTGTCAGATATTTCTACTTTTTGCGAAAGAATATAATATATTTAATTTGGTTCCGAATATCTGGTTAATAACACTATCAGACCTTCACCATTACCAATAACCTGTTTGAATGATGATCCATTCACCAACATTATTCAAAATAACTCAATTTTGAAATTAAAGGCAGATTGTAATACTTTTGTGGGTAACACCAGTGTACATTCCACGTACGTTACTTTTGAGAAAAATTTTTACTTATAATAGTAATCCTATTCTGATACCATTTGAATACTGTAAGCACCTTCCTGAAAAACATAATATGCCTGTCCTGAAACCATTTAAATTGAGTAAACTAAATGTTGATGATTTAAATATTGCACAACATATATTAAATCAGTATGATCTTGATAAAATTATAAATGAACTTTTCGTTCTTGGTTTACTTATTTTATTATTGTATTAATCATATGTTTGGTCATTTTATATGTTTTCTGTAAGTGTACGATACACGAATCTGTGAAAATAGGAATTATGACATCAAGAGGAGATGAACATTCGCCCAAACCTCCAGGCCAACATTCTCTCCTGAGAGTCCTTTCCAGGCTCTTTCATCGAAGAAGACGTCCTAGTATCCATCTTGGTGAAGAAATTGAAGAATAAATCATAGAACTGAATTCCTGTATCAACAGAGTCCATGCCAAAAAGTTGCTGCACCCTTAGCATCAACTTTTCCCAAAAGGAGGAAGATGTTATATAAAAAAATCACCACATTCCACGCAGTTATTGGCGACGTAGTATACAACAATGTTGCAGAATCAAAAAGGACAGCATAGTCAGCATTCAGTCACCTGGGCCCCAAGAAGCATCCAGAATCGTAAACAAGACGCAGTTCTGCATCAGCATTTCCAAACTCATAAAAGGATGCCCCGACCAGAGAAGCGTCACTTCTATTCCCGTAGTCATCCGTGTATTTCCTATATCTAAAATTGTATTTATATTTGAAGAAATTCAAAAGTTTTAAAAAAGAAGTTTTTCACAAATTCACATTTACATACATACACATATCATATCCATATATTTAATTCATATATCATGCATATATATTGTTATGATATGAAATATGGGATAAAGATAAAAAGAATAGAAATTTGATATAATAATATTTATACATCACATATGAATATACCTGTTATGATTGTTTCTACAATTTTTTTGTGTACTTAGAATTTCTGAAACCTTTGGCCATCTCATAGTTAACGCAGATGATCCAAGAATTTAGCAGTGGAGCTTTTCTAACATCATCGGTATGTTTCCAACAATTTATTTCATCTCCACAACCTGTAAAAGTATAGAAATCAAAACTCACAAATACAATCTTAGAATTCAAATAGCCAAAAATAATCTACAAGATAGAACATCCTGTATGCTAATCTTGAATCACAAAGAAACATGACAGAGACATGTCAAACTATTTTTCATGGAAAATCAAATAAATATAAAGTTTGAGAACAGAAAATGTATGAGTAAGAATTTTCAACAACTCTGTATAAATAATATTATGTATAGAAATATAAGCTGTATATAAAATAAGAATCATAGTTTAGAATAAGAAAAGGTGTTTCAGAGTGTAAAAACTGAAAATTAGTGCCTAAAAACAAAAAGTCATGGTTGCTACGGAAAAAGGAAAATAGAGGTCGAAAAAATTTTTTTTGGAGAAGCCGTGATGAAAATGTTATTACCAAAAATCAACGAAAATACAATATATAAGTATATCTGCTATTAGACAAGTCATACCAAATCAAGAAACCACCAGGTTTGGAACCGACCAAGAAAACCACTAACCTCCAAATCACATGAGATTTCCTATGCATGAGGCAACCAACAGCAAGGGGGCCCAACGTCAGCGAAGCATCCAGTTCCAATAGCCACACAACCCAGCCAGGATTCGCGAGAGTGCACCAGCGGAAGGAACATCAGGTACTTTTTTCAACAAAACTAAATAAAGAGAGAGTATTTGGGGCAGACACTTTTTACGGTTCATTTAAAACACCTATTCACCGTATTGAACTTTCTCTCTTATTTATTCCCATAATCTCAGTATAACCTACAAACATTTATTTGCAAGTTAATTGATTGCCCATGAGCAACTTATTTGACATTTTCATTTTCATTGGCTGAATATTATATACAAATGAAGCAGATATCGCAGGCATAAGTAATTTAAGGATTCTATTGAATAGAAGGACAATCATTTGATTATTTTCTCTACTCATTATTCATCTTTTGATCATACAAGCTATATTTCCATAAACCAGTATATTTATTGACTTCAAGAAACACAACTAGATGGCGCAACTGCAATCCTCCTGAGGTAGAGATGATAATATCTCCATAGGCGTACCGACTGAGCTGGGAACAGGTAATAAAGGAAAGGTAAATGGTATATTGAAAAAGGGTAAGAATATCATAGCCAGAGTTTATTGTTGTGATGAGTATTTGAAAAGCACATAAAAAAGGAGAAAAAATTAACAATGAAAAATAATAATTATAATCATACATTACAAATAAAATATAATACAATCATAATAAAACATCATCATAATGAAATGTCGCCCAACGCAGAGCGAATATATTAATAGGAGCGAATATAGAAATAAGAGCAAATATTGATTAGAAGCCAGTATACTAATCAATTTTGGAAATTGGGAATTTTATAAAAAAATTGATAAGAAAAATATTTGTTTTAAATCAGATATTTATACAGGGAAAATATTTCTATTTGACATTTTAGAATTCTTAAATTGAAATAGTAAAAAAAAGGTAATAAAGTTGTATAAGTGAAAAGAAAATGAATTTGAGACATGGTAAAAAAGTTGGTGGGGAAGAAGGCGCAGAAGGTAGAGAAAGGGGCGATCAGGAACAAGGAGAGAGTAGTAATGTGAGAGGGAGTGAAACACAAAAAGAGATTTAAAAAAAGATGGAAAAAGAAAAGAAGAAGAAAAGAAATTAGAAGAAAGTAGAAAGTAATTTGTAAATATGTACAAACAATTAGAAATTAGAATGGAACAAAATAATAGGGAATGTTATGGATCAATTACACAAGAAATAGCTGTTATTAACAATTCGTTAGAACAAAATGACAAACGAATACAAGATATAAGAATAGATCTTGAAAATAATAATAAAAAAGTTAAGAATGACATAATCATTAATAAAAAAGTTGAAACACAACAGAAGGATACAAATGAATGAATTATTATAGTAGAAAATGAAATATGAAATATAGAGGATTTGAGTAGAGATGACAATCAAAATCAAGAAGAATTTGAATTCAAGAAAAGTTTAGAAGAAAATATAAGAATATATTTAGTTAATCAACCCTGTATTTAGTTTAATAGTCAGGAGAAAAATATCAATAATTTTTTAAAATTAAAAAGGGGGGGGAAGGGAAATTAAATCTGGAATTTAAAAAAAAAATAATAAAATTATGCCATACAACTGTTTGCCATGTCGCAATATCTTA
>JAFIRS010007588.1:0-23722 GCA_018342105.1 Gonioctena quinquepunctata | reverse complement strand
TGTACCAAAACTTCGCTGTTTGGTATTTGGTTACTGTTGGATAACTCCGTCATAGTGTCAAATCCGGACTGCTCGATGGCTCGATGTTCTCGTTTATTTCTCAATCCATAGGAACGAGTTGGATTAAGAATATGCCGTTTGTATTTACGAATCCCAAGTTCAATCGCGGCCCTCACAAATACTTGAAAAACCTGAACAATTTGAATACATATTTACAAGTTTTGAGAACGGGAATGGAAATAGTTCCCAAAACATCAATTGTCGAGGGTAATATCATAGGTGCTAGGGGTTTTATCGAGGGTAATATCATATGTGGTAGGGGTTTTATCGCTCAAATTTTTTTTAAATTTTGCCTGAAAATTTTACTGAGTGCGATTTGCGGTCTTATTACCTGATTAAACCATGAAAGCGAAGCTTGAGTGGTTTAATCTTTGATAATAAGACCGCAAATTGCAAGAGTTAAATTTCCTAGAGAAAACATGCTTGCGAGAAAATAAAAAAAAAAGCGATAAAATCCTCTAGTTTGAATGATATTTGATGCGAATATTTCCCAAATTAATCTGTTTGGAACTTTAAATTGAATCAAATGAAGCAATGAAGGATAATCTATCTCTCCAGATAGTATCTTATGGAGAGTAGTCAAGTCAGAACTTCTGCTTCTATTTTCCAAAGCAATAATGTTAAAATCGTATGTACCATATTGTAAATTCATTGCATGAGCTTTACACCTAAGAAATTGTTTGTGCTCTCTTTCTGATAGATCAATGTGAGTTTAATAACATGGTGACCACACTGGTGAACCATATTGCAAACACGAAAATACTAATGATAGGTATAACGTTCTGAAAGCCATAACCGATACATTTTTAGTATTTCTAGAAATGAAGCCCAATAACTGAAAAGATTTACTGACTATAGAGTTAATATGCTGAGTAAAATTCAAATAAAACTACCAGCATTCATGTTATATTCGAATTTCCAACGTGGAAAGTTGAATCAATTCTTCTCGATCCAAAATCGAAGAAATCGTTTTGCAGATTCATTCATTCATACTGATTATCCACTGCACTTGAACTCACTCAAAAACTTAAAATATACAGGGTGGGGCACCCCATACGACACCAAACCAAACCATTAATTTTTTCGGGAATTTCTCCATTTCATTATATGTATATTGATTAAGGCTGCAAAAGGAAATTATTTTAGAGTCTACAGGGTGGCTCAAAAAAGTGTGACATATCAAAGTTGTGTTTTTTTTAATGGAACACCCTGTATTTCGTCACACTTTTGAATAGGTAAGGAAAAAATAATATGATTACATAAGGTACTATGTACCTAACTATAACCGTTCTCGAGTTATCAATTTTTTTATGAAAATGCTAGGAACAATTGGAAACTAAATAACATCGAAATGTATAGAAATCATCCCTTCGAATTCTGACCAAGCATAAAAGAGGTTTTGGGCTATTGATTTCGATAAAACCCGTTTCTCAATATTACACAGATTGTTCAAAAATCGATTTGTTGAAAATATGAACAGGATGTTCATAAAATCAGATGTGGAATCATCTGCGACTGAAAGATGAACCCTAGTCACTATCTTCCATCGTCAAGATAACCTCTTGTGGGGTATTCATGTTGAAAAGGGAAACATTCTCAATTGAATATTGATAGAAAGATTCTTCTGTGAATGTTTCCCTTTCAACGTTCAAAAATCATTGTAACTTTTTTATAATTTCGGACAAAGATAACTTTGTTATTTCAAATAGAACACCCTGTATTTTTTTGGTCTGAACAATATAAAATTCAATTATCTTTCATTTCATATTGGGGTTCCCTATACCTAACCTAAATAGTTTTTCAGATATTGGCTTTTTCAAATAGTAGTTCTTATTTCAATGCATTCTTTGAATCAAGATAGCTTTGAAACGACATTTATTCAACTTGTTGAAAGAATTCTTATTGACAGTTATTGTGTTTTACGTTATTCAAAACATTCACTGAATTATTAGCGTCGAAAATGAAAACTTATCCCATTCAAGAGCGGATAGATATGATTTTAGCGATTGGTGAGTGTTTAGAGAATTGCCTTTTGGCGTCGAGGGTGTATGCCCAAAAATATCCAGACCGGAATCATCCAAACAAGTTGGTTTTCAAACGATTGCTACATCAATTTCGTAGGACTGGAAGTGTAGCTTATGAAAAGGCAAATAGACCAAAACCTATCATTGGAAATGAGGAAAATGAATTTCTTATTATGGGATCAATCATAGAAAACCCTCATACGAGTCAACGTAAGATCGAGAAAGATACAGGGATAAGCAGACGGGGCATTTCTAGGGTAATAAAAAAATACAAATTTCACCCGTACCGTATTCCGATGCACCAGGAATTATTTGAAATAGACTTCCATCGACGAATCGAGTTTTGTCTATGGGTTCTGGACAAGTTTAGTGAGGATGAACATTTTTGGATTCGATTTTATTTTCTGATGAATCCACTTTTCATAACAATGGCTCAGTGAACAGACACAACTTCCATTATTATAGTGATGTGAATCCTCATTTTTTCCGCACTCTGGATCACCAGAATAGATGGTCTGTTAACGTGTGGGGAGGAATTATAGGTACACAAGTTATAGGACCATACTTTTTTTATCGAAATTGAATGGTCGAATTTTTTTTTAAATTTAACGAGATGATCTGCCTGAGCTTCTGGAGAATGTGCCGCTAAATATCAGACAACGGATATGGTTACAATTGGATGGAGCTCCGGCACATTTCAAATTCAGTGTCAGACAGTTTTTGAATATGTGCTTTCCGAATAAATGGATTGGTAGGGGAGGACCACAAAATTGGCCACCGAGATCACCAGATTTGACTTGCCTCGATTTTTTCCTATGGGGATACTTGAAGAATGAGGTTTACACACTCCTCCTACCACACTGAAAAATATGAAGGAGAGAATAAGGGCTTCTTTTCGAAGAGTGGCGCCTCAAATGTTATTGAATGTTAAGAAGTCTTTCATAGAGAGAGTGGCTCTTTGTATTCAACAGGATGTTCGTCATTTCGAGCAGCTACTTTGGATTAAATACATTTGTGTTTCATTATTTGTTGTTGTTTCAGTTGAATAATAAAAAAAATTATATAGTCTGTTCAATGAACTACTGTCAGAATATGAATGTAAATGATAACTTCATTTTAGTGAACAGTAAATATTTTCGATGAAGTGAAGTATACGACTGTCAATGAGAATTCTGTGAGCAAATCAAATAAATGTCGTTTCAAAGCTATCTTGATTCAAAGAATGCATTGAAATAAGAACTACTATTTGAAAAAGCCCATATCTGAAAAACTATTTAGGTTAGGTATAGGGAACCCCAATATGAAATGAATGATAATTGAATTTTATATCGTTCAGACCAAAAAATACCGGGTGTTTTATTTAATAATAATAATAATAACTTTATTCAGAGAGAATGGGTTTACAATAAAATCTATAGATAGATGTGAATAAAGTTGGTTAGCGATAAGTGCTGTAGCACTTGTTTCGCAGAAAATACAAAGGAATTTAATAGAATTTATGAACGTGTAGGTCGTAGGTCGTTATTTCAAATAACAAAGTTATCTTTATCCGAAATTATAAAAAAGTTACAATGATTTTTGAACATTCTGTATAATATTGAGAAACGGTTTTATCGAAATCAATAGCCCAAAACCTCTTTTATGCTTGGTCAGAATTCGAAGGGATGATTTCTATACATTTCGATGTTATTTAGTTTCCAATTGTACCTAGCATTTTCATAAAAAAATCAATAACTCGAGAACGGTTATAGTTAGGTACATAGTACCTTATATGAAATCATATTATTTTTTCCTGACCTTTTCAAAAGTGTAACGAAATACAGGGTGTTCCATTTAAAAAAACACAACTTTGATATGTCATACTTTTTTTAGCCACCCTGTAGACTCCAAAATAATTTCCTTTTGCAGCCTTAATCAATATACATATAATGAAATGGAGAAATTCAAAAGTGGTTCTCATTAATGATCGAAATATTGAAAAGATAAAATTGATCCATGATGTTTAATAAAAATGGCAAAAAGGCAACGACGGCACCCAGTGTTCCCAAGCGGTCACCCATCCAAGTACGAACCACGCCCGATATTGCTTGACTCCGCGTGACAGTCTGGTTACCTAACCACTACTCCACAACATTTATTGATCGTCTGAGAATATGGAAGTTAACTCATTCATTGCCTTACTTGGCTCATTTAAGGTATATATTTGAATACCAATATCAAACACTGTATATAGTGTGCTCAAAATCCCTTATTTAATCAAATTTGCTTTTGCTGTTTCCTTATAGGAATTAAATTATATATAATATATGAATTGAATGCGTTGACATTTGACATATAATGACAGGACAAAGTGTGGTTTTATCGCAAAACAATATTGAATCTACTGGTGGTTTTATCAGTATAAATCAGCGAGAAGACGTTTTATCAGTATAAAACAGATCTGATTGGTTCTCTGTTTGAAATTTTGACCATTTGATTGGCTCAAAAATAATGAGGGACATAGTCGTTCAAATTTTTTTGAAATTTTCGAAAAAGCATTTTGTCTGAAAATTTTCTGATTGAACGATGAAAGCGAAGCTTGATTCGTTTGATCTTTGATAATAAGACCGCAATTCATGAGTTAAATTTCCTAGAGGCAAAACGCTTAGGGGAAAATAAAAAGAAATGCTATAAAATCATCTGTACGAATGATATTTGATGAGAATATTTCCCGAATCACATTTGAAATTGGGTAAAATTACCAGAATTCATGTTATCTTTGAATGTTCGGAGGGGAACATTTTTGAGGGAATCGTGTCCGTTTCTAAATACTTCATTTTACAGATTCATTCATTAACAATGATCATTCACTGCTCTTGAACTCGCCCAAAAACCTGAAATGTATTTAAATTTTTCACAATCAAATATGTTTGTATCTCAAACCGATTAAAAAAACAAGCTCCTTAAATTGGAATCGAACGCAAGCCTCCCGGGTGAGAGACTGACACGCTAACCAAGAGAACTGTTCTTGATATTATGAAAATAACGGAATTCAATTATTCGTCTTATTTGAAAACCTGAAACTTTTAACATGCTGAAAAAGGTATATTTCAATTAACATATCGAATCACTGTAATAGTGAGTTAAGAATCTCTCATTTAATCAATTTTTCACCTCCTGTTTCCCTATATAGGAATTGAATGCGTTGACATATAATTTTGGCAGGACCTTACTGTGGTTTTATCGAATAGATTGTAGTTTTATCAGTATAAAACAGCGAGAACACGTTGTATCACTATAAAACTGATATGATTGATTCTGTTTGTAATTTCGGCCATTTGATTGGCTCAAAATTAATTCCCTCATTATAGTCTATATAAAAATGTCTTGATTATTTTTTTTTCTCTTAGGCCAAAATTTATAATACGAATAATTACTAATTGAATATTTCCTCCATTCATAAAAAAATAGTTTGTTGTACGCAGTAACAAAGTAAACTGATTTCTCTGCCCTTCTACACGTGCGTGATTTTCTTATTAAGTTCTTTTTTTTCAGATTGGTTATCAATATCAGGAAATAATGGCTATAATAATTATTTATCCACCCAAACAATACTACATTAGATATGTTGATATCATTCTTAGTATATTTACAGAGTTAATAAAAAGGCTAATGAAAAACTGAATAAAATGGAAGTGACTCGTGAATCATTGTTATTATACCACGATATCACAATGACCACAATAAGCCATGTAGTGACCACTACAAGTCGTTCCTTTGTCATAAGCAATAGCATATAAGTGAAAGTGACAAAGTTAATCAAGTAAAATCCATCTAGAGGAAATTCCATGGTAACATTCCGTTTTTCACTATGTCTTTCCCATTATGAAAAACGTTTTCAAAAGGCTGTCATATTTTCGAAAATTTGAGCCTGGCAGGTTGTAGCCTCGAAAAAAGTCCAAAAATTTGCAAGTATATTTGTTCTAAAGTCATTGCTGGTGGGGTTCTTCTTGCTGAACGGTAAAGTCGGAGGCGAATCTAGTATAGAAAAAACTGAACCGTCATTGGGTTGAACGTGAGCCTGAAATGTGCCTTCAAGTATGGTTCAGTTAGATTTCTCATTAACATCAGATTTTCGATTTGGTTATTCTAGCAGAATCTATCATTTATGTACCGACAGAAGAGCTTAAATAATATTGGGGAAAATTAGTCTAAACTAAGCCAAAAATTGTGGCCAGGAAAAATATTGGAAAATCCAAAGTAATTCTGCTAGCTTAACGGGCGTTGAAAAAACTCACACTACACATTATATCAGTAGAGACTATATTTATTCGTGCGTAATACTTCTGAAAATATATTGACTGCAAGTTAGGTAATCAAAATTATGAGAAGTGAAATATTTTGTGATATTGAAGATTATTTCAATATTCATTTTTCTTCGTGAAGAATTATTTTATTATGGTATTTAGTTACATCATTATTCTCGAAAGAACAATATCCGCTATCGAAACCGTAACCATTTTTCTCGCATGTCCCGCATTAGAACGAATGCAAAAAATGTAATAGACAAACGAATGAACTGTTCATAGAAAACCATCAATTACTCGTAAACATCCTATAAAACGTATATTACTGCGATAAAATGATGGTAACACTTATGATATAACAACATTACTCAGTTTAATGGTACCTATAATAGCCGATTTTTCAAACTTCGTAACATTTTGTGAGCTTTTATCGTGCATTATACGTGATTTTTAAATTGAAGCTCAATGCCATTTTACGATCCAATTCAATTTTATTCGGACGTGCTTATTTACAAAATATAAACGAATATATTCCTTGCTTGACAAAAGCATTTTATGAAATTATTCAGCGGATAATACATATATCATATAACTGAATATAGGACCAGAAGATTCATTTGGGATTGAAAGGGGAAACATTCTCAATTGAATATTGAATAGATTTTCGTCGATAAAAATGTATTGAAGACCTAGTGAATGCCACAATAACAAATCAAAGTGTGCATCGTGGGGAACAATTACGTCAGTTCAAATCCTACTGGCTAGGAGTTCGAAATGACAAAATAAATAATTTCATATGAAATATAGATCATTTTTGTAGTATAAAATGAATGGCCACTCTTGCATCAATGTTACAAGTGATTTCTGATGAGTACTCCTTTTAGAAAAACATTCTTATTTGCCTCATTCATCTATGTGAGTTCTTAAAGACTGGAATAGAAAATAATATAACTATCTAAATAAAACTGCAAATTTTCACTTTCCTATTTTTCTTTTGAGTTAGGGTCCTTTCACAATATCTATCAAAGGTAGTTCAATATCCAGTGTGGCTTTAGCCGGGTAAGTAGTTGTTTTCTGTGAACTATTACAAAAAATAACATTTTTGTCATAGATTTTTCAATTTTCAGAAAAATATTTCTGTTAATATAAGAAGTTATCTTGACTGCTGGAAGATCGACTGAAGTTTCTTTCAGTCGCAGATGATTCCACGTCTAATTTTATACCACCCTGTTCATATTTTCGAACAAATCAATTTATTTGGGAATTCCGTTTAAAATTGTGCGTCTTGCTCCATTTTTGTTCATCCGCGTTTTCCATTGCCAAGGGTTTTCTTAACATGTCGAAATCGAAGAACTCGTCCCACTTAACTTTTTTTTTATGTTCTGGTTCCCACGAAAAGGGATATCCTGTAATGTTCAGAGAACATCGTGGGAACCAAGGGAAAAAAGGTAGGAGTTGGTGTTCTTCTTAAATTTCTGGAGGTTGTATGCCTCGGGGAACACCTCCCTAGGCAATGAGTTCCAAAGCCTCGCTGTTCGTTGGATGAACGAGTCTTTGGAAAGTGATGTTGTGCAGGTCTCCAAAGTGACCACGAAGGGGTGTGATGACTGAACTTGACGGGTTAGTCTCGAAGAGACTGCCAAAGCAGGAACGATTGTTGATATTTCGGAAGAGCATCGCCCATGAAAATATCTATAAAATAGAGACAAATCGCCAACTTTTCTACGGTGTTCCAGACAAGTGAGCGAGTTTGTAAGCGAGGCATCACCGACGAGACGAATTGCCCTTTTTTGGACAGAATCCAATAGCCTCAGGATATGTTTAGGTGCCGCGCTCCAAATATGGGAACAGTATTCCAGGACAGGTCGGATCTGTGCCTTATAGATCATAAGCAGCTGAGTGGGGGTGAAATAGCTCTTGGCACGAAACAAAAAACCAAGTTTTGGGATGCACTTTTGGCAATGGACCTCACGTGATTTTCCCAGGAAAGGTTATTGCTGATAGTAATACCAAGCATCGATATGGATGACTTCAGTGGTATGGTTACTCCTGACAAAGTTATGTTAGGCACAGTGAGATCGGCTTTTCTAGAGAAAAGACATGCTTGTGTTTTGTTTGCATTGAATTCTACCAAGTTATTAGATCCCCACTCGAGAATTGTTGCTAAGTCCATATTTATATTATTAACATTTCTTCCTCGTTCATTTCTGGTTTCACGGGCTGATATAGGGGCCCTGGAAGAGAAAGCGGTATGGAGGGTACTATCATCGGCAAAGCTGTGTACTGGACATGAAGTTGCTTTCAACAGGTCGTTGATGTGAAGTAGAAATAGTGTTGGTGCGAGAATAAATCCTTGCGGAACACCAGCATTTATGAGTAGAGTGTCAGATGAAACTCCATCGACCACTACATGGAGAGACCTGTTTGAGAGAAAACCAGACATTTGTATTATAGAAGAAAGTCCAAATGTTATTAAATCGAGAATTTCATTCATCTGTCAAAACTGACATTCCAACAATAAACTGACATGTTTTAATTGTTAATTTGAACCAATCAGAATGTGATTACGTGATAAGCATGCACTAGTGCACGATTAACGAATAATTGCACACCCCAAAATTTTCCTTTTTATGAGAAAAAAATAAGCATTTTATACTTACGAGGTTATACAAAAAAATTAAATTTTTCATTCATGAAATTATCTCATAGAATATAATTCGTGCAATGAAAATATATCCATATATTTTGTCAAATTTGCACTCATGCATTTTCAACTAAAAATGCATTCGTGCAAATCTCCAAAAATTATCGATAATTTCCATTGCACTCGTTATATTACTATTAATAATCCAGCCATTCTCCATATTGTACAGCCTTGATTTCCAAAGTTATTTTGAAAAAAATGTGGTAATCTATTTCATACCAGTGCAGAAATAAATTCAAATATTTTCCAGTCATTCGTCTCAAAACATTTTAAAATGCTCAATGAGCTTGTACAGACTTTTTTATAGGAGCTTGTTCAGCCTCTTCTATGCGATTCAAGTGCGTCGGGAACAGCCCCACAATTTAATTCCAGAGTTTTTCCAAAATGAGCTGCGAACTATTTTTCTTTCCCAAAAATGCACTGAGGATTTGGAATTTCATTAAGATCCCCTTTTTCAATAAGTTCAATACAAAATTAGTATAATGCTCAAGGCTCTCTAGGAAAACCTCATAAACATTCAAAAAGCCACCACAAGTGTGCTAAGAAGAAGATTTAATAATAATAATAATAATAAATGCTTTTATTGAAAGGTTACATACTCTGTACATAGAACCTAACAAAAGGCAGGATTCAATATCGGCGCATGAAACATCATTGCAGAGCTTGGCTCTTCCATCCAACCATCAAAATATATTCATGATCATGCTTAATTTAAAAATATTCATTACAAAAAAAAACAATAAAAATAAAAAAAGAACAAAAATATATGAAAAACTATATATAAAATAAAATATTGCAGGAAATCAATACGAAAATATTCATAGAAGTTGAAAACAGGGGTGTGCCATTTCAAGTTCGTTTTATATCATATTTCAATATACGGAAAGCTGTTTTCGATTAAATATTGTTTCAGTTTTTTTTTGAACATATTGAGTGAAAATGATTTGAATTCAGTCGGTAACCGGTTGTATAAGCGAACTATCTGATACGAGAAGGAGCCACGGAAGAAAGAAGTTCTGTGTTTAGGCGCTGTCAGGTTATTCCGAAATCTCAAGTTCAGATTGTGTATATCTGTTCTGAAAGATAACTTTCTGAATAGGTTGTAATGATTTTGTGGAAGATCGAAGCGGAATGGAGTATGCACCTGGCCTCCATATTGAGCCAACCAAGATTTTTAAGATGTTGTGAAACATGTTCCCGCCTTCTTGTGCCTGTGATGAGTCTGATGCAAGAATTTTGAAGTTTTTGTAGCCGCATACTGTCTGATTTCAGTAGTCCCGGGTAATAAACTACGTCTGCGTAATTAGCATGTGAAAGTACAAATGCATCACATAACATGAGTTTACTTTTCTTGTTCAATATATTTCTACTTGAATAAATAATTTTAAGGTTCATGTACCCTCGCTTCAAAATATGAGTAATGTGTGTCCTAAATCTGAGAGCACTGTCGAGGTATAATCCTAATTTTTTTGTTATTTCAGTAGTGGATAATTGGACACCATCTACGGCTACATTAACTAAATTCTTGCAACGGTTTCTCGCAGCTGTTCTTCCAAAAATCATGACATAAGATTTAGACGCATTAACAGTGAGACAGTATTTATTAGAGGTCGTTATTAAAGAATTCAAATCCTGATTAATTTGTTCGAGTGCATGGTTGAGATAGTCTTCTTCGAATTCTAAATACAATTGTGTATCGTCTGCGTAACAATGCATTGAAGTATAACTTAAGGACTTTGAAAATTGGGAGGTATAGAGGACGAAGAGAAGGGGGCCCAATATTGATCCCTGACGAACACCATTTTTTAGAATGAGTGAGTTTGACTTTTCATTATTAAGTATAACACAATGAGATCGGTTATGAAGGTAACTTTGGAGGAGTGATGTGGCATCCGAGGAAAACCCTAGGTAACTAAGAATAGCTATAACTAGTTTGTGATTAATGCGGTCAAATGCTTTACTGAAGAAAACATTCAAGAGCCCTACATAAATGGAGGACGTATACAAGGACTCGCAATGAGGTAATGTAATTTACTATATTGCAACATCATGAAAATTCGCAAGCAGCTCTAGTGCTTGCACCCAATACTCAATTTACCGATGTTCATGACTGAAGTTTGGCAACCACCATCGTGGAAGTGCCAACTGAAGCAGAAGGATGTTATGGCCTCGGCCTACATCCCAGGAGACTCAACAACACAACCACCACCAGAGGAATTCCGAAGCCTCATTCGTTGGTGTCAAATAGGAAACAGGCTATTCATTCTATGCTGCGACACGAATGCGCACCAACTTAAATGGGAAAGTGCATATAGAAAAGCACGAGGTGAGTACCTTTTATAATATTTGCCTGCTACTAATATAGATATTGTCAATGAAGGAAACAAACCCACCTATACAGTGCTCGTCTAAAGTCCGTTCCCCCCATCTAATTTTTGAACCACCTGGTATATCGCAACGAAATTTGGAGGGCTTGAATAGGAGATAAAAACCTAATTTTTCATGAAAAAATCACTGCTAAAAGTTTTAAAATGGCGGCTGAGCGTCATCTTCAATAAGTTTTTTGAATAGAATACCCCGTATATTATTCAATTTTTGAAATCTGCTCATAATTCTCAACAGTTTTCTCTGATACACTTTACTCCTGAATTCAAATATTTTCGAAATATTAACGTTTGAAAAGTGACATTTTGGTCATTTCAAACCCAACCAAAAACACTAATGATGCTTTCAATCAAGTTGACATTGGAAAAAATCGTTGTCGCGGTAACATCTTGTTTACTGTTAAACTGAACTTTTAACTGTCAAATAGTCCGTTGAGCGCCTAAATCCTTTTATGAGAAGTGTGATCATGGCTCGTAGTTTAGACGATAAATTTGAAGAAGTTTTGATATTTGGAGAAGCTGGAAGAAATTATCATCTAGCAGTACGTATGTTTAATGATAGATTTCCCGAGAATCCTATTTCGAGGTCATATTTGCGCAAACTTTTAATTAAGCTCCAAGCAACTGGTACGCTGAAAGATGCTCCAAGATCAGGAAGACCGCCTCTTTCAGAAGAAAAAAAGGTTGAAATTGTTGCTGAAATGGTAATCAATCCGACTCAGTAAGTTCAAAAAGTGTCCAAAGAGTCCTAAAAAAAGAAAAGTTTCATCTCTATAAAATGGAAATCCTCCATGCTCTCACGGAGGATGATCCAGACCGGAGGATTGAATTTTGTGAGTGGTTAACAAGAACAATTGAAGGAGAACGGGGCTTCCTAAAACGTGTATGTTTCGTAGACGAATGCACGTTTTTTCTTAATGGAAAAGTCAACAAACAGAATGTACGATACTGGAGCGATAATAATCCGCATATTTTTAGAGAGGGACATACCCAGTTTCCTAAAAAGGTGAATGTTTGGGCGGGGATTTTGGGCAATTGCGTTGTTGGACAGATTTTCATCAGAGGCAATCTTACAGGAGTTCTTTACAGAAATCTTTTAGAAACTGAAATTGAACCTCCAATAAGACAAATTGTATTAAACAATCAGGAAGAGTTTGAAAATCGTGAAATCATATTTTAGCAAGATGGGGCACCTTCCCATTTCGATCGCATGGCTAGAGAGTTCCTCAATACGAACTTTCCTGGGCGATGGATAGGTCGCAGGGGAAGTGCAGAATGGCCACCAAGATCTCCGGATCTTACACCTCTATATTTTTTCTTTTGGGGATATCTGATGTCAAAAATCTACGCCACTGAATGCCAAACAATAGAAGAGTTGGAATGCAGAATAATAGATACATGTGAAGAAATAGATGAACAGACTTTCCTCAACGTGAGAGAAGCTATTTATAATAGGGCACTTTATTGTCAAGATTTAGGAGGGGGCCACATTGAACATTTGACGAAATAATTGTTGGGGTTAAATGAAAGTGTTATTCAAAAATAAATTATAATGTTTTAGCTAACTAATTTGTTTTGACTGTGAATTTACAGAACACATTCGTAGGCTTCGAGATTTTCCGGTAAGCGGTACTGTTTATCCTTAATAAACTCTCTTTACGCCTCTTATTAGTCGAATTCATTAAGAGATTTAACTACAAATTAATAACAACGTTTAGTTAGCAAAATGTTTTACCGGAAGTGACCAAAATCCATACTTCATTTTTAACGGGAATGTCACTTTTCAAACGTTAATATTTCGAAAACAATTGAATTTAGGAGTAAAGTGTTTCGGAGAAAACTGTTGAGAATTATGAACAGATTTCGAAAATGGAATAATATACGGGGTGCTCTATTTAAAAAAATTATTGAAGATGGCGCTCAGCCGCCATTTTGAAACTATTAGCTGTGATTTTTTCATGAAAAAGTAGGTTTTTATCTCCTATTTGAGCCCTCCAAATTTCGTTGCGATATACCAGGTGGTTCAAAAATTAGAAGGGGGGGAACGGACTTTAGACAAGCACTGTATAAATGCGATTAGAAAAGATGACCTAAGCATGCAGATCCATTTATAACAAATATCATTAATTACTGGAAGGTATCTAACGACTCCTCATCAGAAACAGAATACAGGATACCAAACCTGACCAACTGGGATGCGTACAGAGAGCATCTCAAAAGGCAGCTGTCGGCCAACAAATATCGATCGATACAGCAGAGGAACTTCAGACAGCTCCAAAATGCTATAACAAAAAATCTGAAAGCTCATGGAGGCAGATCTATGAGGGGATAACAAAACTATCCCCAGCTCATCGTTTTCAGAAAGTTCTATCCAGAGAACGGTATTAGTCTCATCAAAAATCCGAAAGGAGGATATGCAGAAAACCAGAAGGGCAGTATAATTGTACTTATTTAGATACACTTTCCTGGATCCAAGGATGCTGAAGATGAACTACAAATTGCTCACCTGGAAGGAGTTGTCACTAACCCCAACAGATTCAACAGGGGCCTAGCGGAGAAAATATTCCCCACCCAAAAGATCAAATGGATCTTATAAATATTTCCAGCCTGATTACAAAATGGTCTCGAGATAATAGAGCGCTTCCTGAAAAAGCTGTTCAAGGCCAGTATTATTTTCGGGTGCATATCGAAAGCATGGAGGGGGGCGTCTAGCAGACGAACCAAAGTCTTACAGGCTGAAAACAATAGACTAAATTATAGACTGTCATATAAAAAGTGAACTACTCCTGAACGAACCGCTTAACAAAAAACAGTTTGCCATTAAGCATGCAGATCGACAATCAATGATCAGATGGATACAAGCAATGCTAGAGAGCAAAATCATTGTAGCTATTCGGGAAAGAATCGGTCAGGTTGACAAGGGAAAAAGGATGTCACCAAGGCAGGATTCTATTGCCTTTGGTGTGACCGATGACCGTGGACAATCTGATAGTAAAGCTACACGACTCTGGATTTACGACTCAGGATCACACCGATGACATGATCGTTACTACTAGGGACAACCATGATGGGATAATTATCCAGCCGCATGCAGACACCACCAAACGTAATCATAAAAATGGTATAGCTGGGATAATTTTTTTTAATTTGATTATTGATGAGAATTTTCGCACTCACGTTGTCAACTGTGTCAAAATGGGTATACAGTTTTAGTTGGGTGTCATCCGCATATGCTTGGATTTTACATAATATCTAAATTTCGAAAAAAATAGTTCTTGGTTGATGTATCGAAAACTTTTGAGAAATCTAGAAGGACTAATGAACTTACAAGATCTTTATAACTGCGGCCAATGCTATACCCGTGCTGTACCCTTCTCTAAAGCCATGCTAAAAAACTTTCATTAAGTGAAAAATTCCCGAAAATTTGTTTATATTATGTCCATGATTTTAGACTTAGCTGGTATAAGTATACAGAGTGATTCAAATTGACAAACTTCAGGTGATTCCTCACAATATGAATTGTCTAAATAAATATATGTCCGGAAACGCTTCGTTTCCAAGATACAGGGTGTTGATGTTTTATTTTTATGTTCGTTTTTTTAAATAACTTTCGAAATACTGACCTTAATTAAACGAAAATTGATATTGAGAGGTTTTTCGAAGTGTCGAATTCTAGCCTGATGTTATTATTGCTCTTACTCGTAGGGGGCGCCACCTACACGTCTTTTTCGAAGATTCATAACTTTTTTAAGCGTACTTCTAGCACATTTTTCAGTAAAAAAATCAATTCCTCTATCATATCTACGTAAAAAAGCTACCCTTGTTACAAGTCGCGTGTTGAAGTTATCAACATTATTTTGCATTTTTCACAAGAATGCTTAGGAAATGAATTTGACGTTTAAGTGAATAGTTTTGGTAATTACATATTATGGGACAGTTAAACGTTTTGTTTTGTTGAAGTTTCTGTAAGTTTTAAAACGCTAATTTTGAAAAAATGGATTATTCAAACAATAATGCTTATTTAGCCGATATGCATTTCGTTTATGGCCTTGCGGATGGCAATGCGCGCGAAGCAAGATGTATTTACCAGGAGCGATTTCCTAATCGAGTACTGCTTTCAGCTCCAACATTTACCAGTCTCCACCGTCGTTTGGCAGAAACAGGTAGCTTTAAGAGGGCAGCTGATATTATTGGAAGACCACGAGCAGTACGAACCCCAGAATTGGAAGAAGCTGTTTTCCAGAAACAAGTACAAGAATAATTGCTGAAGCTCTCAATTCTACTCAGTCTACAGTTCGGAGAATTATCCACGATCAACAATTTTATCCATACCATATTCAAAGGGTACAAGCTCTTTTGCCACGAGACTTTCCCCATCGCATTACTATGTGTCAGTGGTTTTTGAGAAAATTGGCTGGAAATACTCAATTTTTAAGATAAGTACTCTTCACGGACGAGGCAAACTTCTCCCAAAATGCTATCACAAACATTCATAACAACCATGTTTGGGCTCTGGAAAATCCGCACGCAGTTAGTGAAAGACATTATCAGTATCAATTTTCTGTAAATGTATGGGCGGCAATAATTGATAATTACTTGATAGGTCCTTTCTTTCTTCCATTCCGACTGAATGGCGCAACTTACAGAGACTTCTTAGAAAATGAATTCAGAATGTACCATTAGAAATTCGTATCCGCATGTGGTTTATGCATGATGGGGCTCCGGTCCATTTTAGCGTTGAATCCAAGGAATTCCTAAACACTGTCTATCCAAATCGATGGATCGGTAGGGGTGTAGAAGAACCTAACCAGGCGTGGGCACCAAGGTCTCCAGATCTAAATCCGCTAGATTTTTATTTTTTGGGACATTTGAAGTCACTACTTTATAAAACTCCAGTAGCGAAGAGAAAGATCTAAGAAACCGAATGTAGACGACTGTGAAACAATAAGAAACACACCAATAATTTTTGAGCGGGTACGAGATTCAATGACTAGACGACTGAATGCCTGTATCTTCGCTGAAGGTGGACACTTTGAACAATTTATTTGAATACAATTTAGTTTCCTTTATTTTATTTTATTCTACATATTCAAAATTTCTTGAAATAAAATGTTGATATTTCTTGCAAATTTTATTAAAACGAATACAGATTTTGCACCTTTGATACAAACTATTTCAAACTAGAAAAATAAATAGAATAGGTGGCGCCCCCTACAAAAACCCAAAACTACTTACTTGAACGTTAAATGCATTTCCTAAGCATTCTTGTGAAAAATGCAAAATAATGGTAATTTCAACACGCATCGATTATCAAATAATCGATTTGAAATTTTCAAGTCCAAATATCTAGAAAACGGTAGCTTATAGCGACTTTTTTACGTAGATATGACAGAAAAATTGATTTGTTTACTGAAAAATGTGCTAGAAGTACGCTCAAAAAAGTTATGAATCTTCAAAAAAGAGGTTCGGATTCGACACCTCAAAAAACCTCTCAATACCAATTTTCGTTTAATTAAAGTCAGTATTTCAAAAGTTATTTACAAAAAAACGAAAATAAAAATAAAACTTTAACACCCTGTATCTTGGAAACGAAGCGTTTCCGGACATATATTTATTTGGACAATTCATATAAGAATATTGTGAGGAATCACCTCCTGAAGTTTGTCAAAGTACTTTTGTACCCTGTATAAGAAAGTTAGAATCCTGAGTTCAGAGAAACTGGCCTTGGGAAAGGCTTACCAACCGCCATCTTTCATAGCTTAAGAAAGTATGAACTTGCAATAAAGCAATTAATTATATGAGTTATATAAACATCAATTAATGGACTGAAATATTTAGATGAAATGTAATTTGATCAACATGAAGAGCTTGAGTCTTTGCACTGCATAGAATAGGGGATATAAAAATGTATTTTTAAGGTTATGGAAATTTTCACTATAAAATTATTTTATCATTGCAATTAGTCGTCACGTTCTGAACGAGACTGACGATGTAGTTCTTAATTTCATTAGGACTAGAATAAATTTCAGGTATTTTAAAATTTTTATTGTTACCAACGTTGAGATTTCTTGCTAAGGGCATTCCATTTTTTTCGAGGTAGCATTTCTTTTTCATTTTCAGTCAATTTCTGTTTTGAAATTTCGAAATATTTATAGGAAGCTCTTTTATTAACAGTTGAAGGTTAGGGGTCAGCCAAGGATGCTTGTCAAAAGTGCTCATATATAATTTTCTAGGTATTTCAAGTTTCTTAACAATATTATTTTCTGAAATTCGGAGATTCAAAAAAAAGTATTGATATTTTTTTGGCTTTATTTTTGTTCAATCTAATTTTTATTCAAGATATTTTTTTTTTTTTATATGTTCTGGTTCCCACGAAAAGGGATATCCTGTAATGTTCAGAGAACATCGTGGGAACCAAGGGAAAGAAGGTAGGAGTTGGTGTTCTTCTTAAATTTCTGGAGGTTGTATGCCTCGGGGAACACCTCCCTAGGCAATGAGTTCCAAAGCCTCGCAGTTCGTTGGATGAATGAGTCTTTGGAAAGTGATGTTCTGCAGGTCTCCAAAGTGACCACGAATGGGTGTGAAGACTGAACTTGACGGGTTAATCTCGAAGAGACTGCCAAAGGAGGAACGATTGTTGATATTTCAGAAGAGCATCGCCCATGAAAATATCTATAAAATAGAGACAAATCGCCAACTTTTCTACGGTGTTCCAGACAAGTGAGCGAGTTTGTAAGCGAGGCATCACCGACGAGACGAATTGCCCTTTTTTGGACAGAATCCAATAGCTTCAGGATATGTTTAGGTGCCGCACTCCAAATATGGGAACAGTATTCCAGGACAGGTCGGATCTGTGCCTTATAGATCATAAGCAGCTGACTGGAGGTGAAATAGCTCTTGGCACGAAACAAAAACCAAGTTTTTGGGATGCACTTTTGGCAATGGACCTCACGTGATTTTCCCAGGAAAGGTTATTGCTGATAGTAATACCAAGCATCGATATGGATGACTTCAGTGGTATGGTTACTCCTGACAAAGTTATGTTAGGCACAGTGAGATCGGCTTTTCTAGAGAAAAGACATGCTTGTGTTTTGTTTGCATTGAATTCTACCAAGTTATTGGATCCCCATTCGAGAATTGTTGCTAAGTCCATATTTATATTGTTAACATTTCTTCCTCGTTCATTTCTGGTTTCACGGGCTGATATAGGGGCCCTGGAAGAAGCGGTATGGAGGGTACTATCATCGGCAAAGCTGTGTACAGGACATGAAGTTGCTTTCAACAGGTCGTTGATGTGAAGTAAAAATAGTGTTGGTGCTAGAATGGATCCTTGCGGAACACCAGCATTTATGAGTAGAGTGTCAGATGAAACTCCATCGACCACTACATGGAGAGACCTGTTTGAGAGAAAACTAGCAAGCAGAGAACACAGCTGAGGGGGCAAGCCATAAGATGGAAGCTTGGCGAGGAGTCCCTGGTGCCAAACTCGATCGAACGCCTTGGAGATATCTAATGCCACAGCTGAAGTTTCTCCATACTTTTCAATAGATAGCTGCCATATATGTGAGACGTATGCGAGCAGGTCACCAGTTGATCTCTGATGGCGGAAGCCATATTGCCTATCATTGATAATTCCTGAGTCTTCCAGATATTTCATGAGCTCGATGTTGATGGCTTTTTCCATGACCTTTGAAATAATAGATAGCAGTGCGATAGGTCTGTAGTTGCTAGGTAGGGTCTTTTTGCCTTTTTTAGGGACTGGCTGTACTCTTGCAATTTTCCAATTGGACGGAAATACTCCCAAATTGTAAGAGTGGTTGAACAACTTGCAAAGAACAGGTGTTAGTTCGGGGGCACATTTCTTGAGAACAATCGGCGGGATTCCGTCAGATCCACAGGCTTTGTTGGTGTTGAGACCCAGCAAAATCTTTCTGATAGTACGTTGGCGAAAGGTGATCTCGGGCATGTGACTGTCAATAGGTGTAATGTTCGGGGGTTGTTTTCCCGAAGAATCCAGAGTGGAATTTCCAGCAAATAGATGCGCAAAGATATTGGCTTTTTCTGGGCGTCGTTGCAGTGTTCCATCTCTGGAAGGAAGTTCTTCCACAGCTTTGCGAAAGACCAAAATGAACGGGATCCTTGGGACATTCAACAAGTTTTGATCTTATTTTGGCATTATGAGCATCTTTTGAACATTCTATTGTCTCTTTGCATATGCCTCTAGCCTCAACATATGCTGCTCTGGTCTCAGGTCCCGGATTTTTTGCCATCGATGGTATGCTGCCTGTTTGGAAGCCACAGCTCTAGAGCAGTTTCTGTTAAACCAGGTCTTATCGGATGATGTTCTTCTTTCGGTATTCGGTATGTAAGTTTGCATCCCCAACATGATGATTTCAGAAATTGTCTCAGCACATCGTGTTGGATCTACTGAAGAGAAACAAACTCTCTTCCATGGAAACGCTGAGAAAAACATACGAAGACCTTCCCAGTCGGCCGAATTGTAATGCCACATGAGACGGGGTGGTATTGTGCTGCTCGATGGTAAATGGAAAGAGCATATTGTGGAGATGAGGGTGTGATCAGAGTTTCCAAGTGGGGCACAAACTTCTATTCTATACGGGTCAGGATTGGTGGTGAGGAAAAGATCTAGTGTATTGGCAGACTGGTTGTTGACATCAGGGATGCGGGTTGGTAGTTCGACCAGTTGTTCTAGACCATGAGTGATGGCGAAGGCCTCAGCTTGACGACCTGCATCATCTGTTTTGTTAGAGAATTTGAGCCAGGCAGCATTATGTACATTAAAGTCCCCCATGATTATGGTTTCAGCTGTTGGATGGTTCTCCTGAATGTAGTCCAGTTTGAGTGATAAAAACTCAAAGAGGTTGTTATATGAAGGTTCATTAGGTGATAGGTAAAGGCAGCAGAGGAACTTAGTCACTTTGGTATCAGATATACTAATAAATGGCCAACGATGCCATTTGATGGTAAGCTGCCTAATTTTAGGACAACGTCGGCGTGACAGCGATTCTAGTAGGTTCGCATAGGACTTGTGTGGGTTCATGGGCTTCAAGAGAACTATAGAGAACCGGGTTTAAAATATGATTAATGAGATTCTAAAATCCTAGTCAGCTTACCTTTTCAATACAAATAATTTTCAACAGATAATAATACAAACATCAAAAAACAATTTAAAATCCCAGAAAAACAAATTGAAAATAAATCAAAACACGTCAACTCAATCAGCTGTATGTACTCCAGCAGCCATCTTACATCTGTGAGTTCTCTATTATTTCATTGAACTTCATACCTACTATCCGCAAATGTTATCATCACGAAGGATTCAATTTCCACTACTAACTATGCAACATCATTTCGTTATTGTTTTTCAACATTTCTAGATTTCCTCATTTAGTGAATACATTTTGTATGATACTGACTCGAAATGAAAATTTCGAAGTGAAAACGAACTTTATTTGATGGAGACAATGCGACGTGCTGATTCGTGTTTTGGCATTTTTACGATAAAAGGAATAATAATTACCTATCTAATTTTAATCACAATCTTAATAGAATAGCGACCGCTATATTCTAATATATAAAATTCTCGTGAAACGGTGTTTGTAATTAAACTCCTCCGAAATGGCTCGACCGATTCTCATGAAATTTTGTGTGCATATCGGTTAGGCCTGCGAATCGGACAACATCTAAATGTTAAGGATGGTCCACCCCTTAATTTTATTTTTTATTTTTTAGATAAAATTTGTTGTTTTTATTTTTTTATGATACAGCATTCAAAAATACATACCCTGAATTTTCACCCTTCTACGATCAACTCCTATTTTTACATCGCGATTTTTATTTTATTTTATTTTATCCACAGATCCGCAATAGGGTTGCAAGATGGCAATCGAATATAATAATTGTAGTACGATAAATTGAGAACGAAAACGGGATAACGGGAAATAACGGGATAACGAAAAAACGGGAAAACGGGATACAGGATAAGGGAAAACGGGATAAGAAAAAGGGAAAACAGACGGATAACGGGAATAACGGGATAAGAAAAAACGGGAAAACGGGATAAAGAAAAAACGGGATAACAGGAAAATGGGATAACGGGATAACGGGAATAACGGGATAGCAAAAAAATGGGATAATGGGATGACAGGATAAGGGGGTAACGGGAAAACGGGATAACGGGATAAAGAAAAAACGGGATAACAGGAAAACGGGATAACGGAACAACAGGAAGCGGAAGGAGTCAAAAGCATAGTCTAGATGGAACAACATAAAGGAAAACATAGAAAAAAAAACATAGAAAAAAAGAAATTCTTCGCGGACGAGAGTTTTCGGGAAAAACATTTTAGGGAACATAGAAATGTGGACAGGACAACGTCTATCGGGTCTATATATATATATATATGTTATATATATATATATATATTATGATATATATATATATATATATATATATTTATATATATATATATATATATATATATATATATATATATATGTTTTATATATATATATATAAAATAAAATTAAAAAGATTGCTTAACATGACAATTAATCATCAAAGAAAGGGAAAAAACATATACACAAAAACAATGTTACAGTAAGGTTGGTTTTCCTTGTTCACACAAATAGAAACGAATAAAATCGACATAATACATAAGTACATATACAGGTTAATGAAATACGAGCACGATACACACAAAGATGAACAAACTGAACTGTTGGAAATGGCCACTCGTGTTTGATATCTATCCAGCTTTGTTTTTTTTTTAATTATTTCTCATTTAAACAAACCGACGAAAGAACAAGAATAAAAAGTGAAAATAAACCATCTGATCCAGACTCCGATTTACAATTGTTTGATCTTCCCTATCAGATTGAAACATTAGGTACACATTTTTCTTCGTGTTTCGATATTTCTATCATTTTGTTAAAGAGTCTTTTTTTGAAAATTGTTTGACCTGTGATGCTGACTGATTCGAAATCAAAAGTATGGAGGGATGACATATAGTTGTGACCCTTCTTTTTCTTTTTGTCACAGGGCACAATTGCGGCGGATTCTCTTCATTGTTCGGGAGCGGGCGTGGTCCTAATAGGCATGATGTTACTAGATTTGAATATATGAATTTTTGTTTCTATTTGGGCGCCACTTAGTTTAACCCCTTCAAGCCCATGTTGCCACATGTGGCAACAAGCTCAAATTGATCTATATCCCAGAGTGCAACTTGTGGCAACAAATGCCATATTTAAAATAAACGTTGGAATAATATACTAATATCGTAGTTGAGTAGTATACCCTGGAATGGTATCCTTAGGTGGGCGGGATTAAATTTGATTGGCTGATTCAAGGTCAAACGCATGTATAGTCCACATCCAGTATAAAATGTCATTTGCAACGGTGCAGTGCTGTAGTATTTGATAGTTTTTGGTGCGTTTTACGTGTTAGGATGTTCAGTAGGAAAGATATGTGCTTTTTCTATTTCGATTGCATATCATTTACGTTGAAAATATACTAATTTTTAAGATGGTCAGTTTTTTTTTCACAAATTTAGGCCCCATAGTAACGCCACTGGATAAAAATCAATAATTTAACTAAGATCTGAAAGAAAATTCGAAATGTTATAAATTAAACTATATGATGGGTTCAATGATTTACTACTATGAATTTTCATACAAAATAGATGAAGTGGAATTATTTGAGTTCTTTTACAATTTACTTTTGGTACCCATATATTTGATTAACACTTTTGTTGGTATTAAAATACAGTTTTAGCTGAAGCTTAACTAAACTATGTTACGTTATTGGACTGGTAGGACTGGCACTTTGGTGACATTAAATGAAAAGATCTAACCTTATGGGCTTTCGCCGCCCTTCCTTTTCTGTTGACTAGTATGGTGGGCAACGACTGTTGCTTTGGGGCCCGATTCTGGGTGAGTTTTTATTTCTTCCCCAAATAATTTTCCAACGTGTGTGGGATCCTATCCCATAAGAAGTTTCTAGCAATCGAATATGAACTGGATACGTGACATACGTAAGAAATTTGTGAAAAAAAGGCCGGCAAATCTAAAATCAAAGTTTAGCTGCATTATCATCAGTCCTTCAATGAGTTTACAAAGTTCAACTACCCAAATAGGACTGCTCAAGATTAAGGCAAAACGAAAATTCCTACCCTCAACAACTGAATGGCCTTTTTCACACATTTACCAAACATTTTCGGGGACACATAGGTTCGACGACGTTCAACA
>JAFIRS010007587.1:0-23730 GCA_018342105.1 Gonioctena quinquepunctata | reverse complement strand
TTTTTTCCCGAAAAAACTATCCACATAGTATTATCTTGAACAAGAATATGGCAATTCTGATAACTGAACGCAACCTGAACCTCCCTTTTGTCTTGCATTTGATCTTGGAATCATTTTCACTAGATTTTCAGTTTTGAGTGTGGCCCATAGAAAATCTATAGATATACTTGGTTTGGTCTTAATGTAAAAGCAGATATCAAATCTTTGGAAACTGAGCTCATTATTCAATATGATGATCAGTAAACTACCACTGAATTGTGATGAAAAAAAAAATAGTGGTATGCAAACATTATTTTTGTACATGCTGAGAACACTGCCTTCTTATTTCTTTAATATCTTCATTTGCCCTTTGCATCAAATGATGTGTATCATCAGCTAATCCTGAACAGCCCATTTACTGCTCCGTCTTTGATAAGCTGAAAATCTACAGCTCACTGTCCTGTCTGTACTGAAATTATGATCCTATGCATTGAACACTGCCATTTCTATTATAAGTTCAATGGCAACATTTCTGAACCATTGACCTTGTTGGAAGGTGGTAGCATAACAGTCCATTTTATTTGATAGAACACTACCAGATTTGCCCCTATTATATGCAAGAACAGCCTAGTGGTTTTGAAGTGACACGTTACCTGTTTTTTCTTGCTGGGATGGATATCTCGAGTAGAAACTGGACCCGAAAGAGCTGATGATCTAGCACTTGTGGTAGTAGAAGGTTGATCAAAACCAGACAGCAATGGCTCCGGACTGGTCGTATACAGAAATATATGCAGATTTTTGTTTGCGAGTTTCCAGCATGATGAGGGGCATGTTTACAACTTCAAGACATCACGGGTGTCTTTCTATTTGAGAACTTTTGGGTTTGAGTTTTGCGGCAACAATAATTTTTCGGAAACCTTACCTTTTTTCTACGGATTTCAAAAGATGGATCATTTTCAATATTTTTTTTGACAATTCGTAAGTGGGTAGAAGTTGCCTACAATGTTCTGCCTTGTAAAAATCTCGCCACTCGTCATGAACTGACTAAACTTCATAAACTTTCAAGACCCGTGTATAGCATCAGTAGACCAGTTTGAAGAGTTTAAACCGTATGAAGAGTACAGGCAAAAAGTTGAGGGACACAAAATGAAAGTTTTGAGAATAATCCATTTTCTAAAAGCTATCTTGGGTATCTAGTTTTTGTAAAACGTTTTTGGTAATATTCCTTTGTTATGAGCGTACAGAAAAAATCTAAAAGGGGATAAGCACACAAAGTCAGGGAGAAAAAGATGGGGGTCCTCCTAAAATGTTATCCTTTATTTTATCAACTTCCAAAATAACGTTGAGTTTCTACACTACAAAAGCGTCTTGGTACTTAGTACTAATTGGACTCCCTTCTTCATATTTGGAAGTTGAAATTGTCCAGAAGGCAGTTCTGGCGGTTCAAGTACTACACTGTCGTCGCCTCTCATTGATTGGTTTTTAAGAACTTTTTTTTCCTTTTTTAATATCCCGTTTTCGTTTTTTGTTGCCACTACAATGCTTGACGTGAAGGCCCCATTGAAAGAAAGAGTCCCTGTAATCCATCATCCTGTTATTTTTCTCAAGCTATCAAACTTCTACCTAATTTTCTTGGTTTTCTTTTTCCAGTTCTTGGTTTTGCTTTTATTGGTTGTCGAAATTGGTCAGGAGGTAATATTTCGCAATTTCCTGAAAGATCTGCTGATGTCGAAGGAACTACAGTGGACCCCCGGTAATCCGGCAAACATTATGCAGGGCAGTGTCGGACTATCGAATTTGTCGGATTATAGAGCACTGCCTAAGACCCCTATAGTCCGGATTTTTTTACGAAAGAGTACCTTGTAATCCGACAAATTACATATCTAATGACAAGAATCTATATATTATACGTACATATGTATGTACTTTGAAGTACAAATCAGACTTAATTTATGTAAGTCGAATTTAGTAAATTAAATAACAATTGAGAGCTTACGTTTTATTATAAAATTAAGCATAAATGCACATACATATCTACCAAAATAATCAAGAATTATTAATCAAAATCATGTAGTGAATACTATATCAAATTATGAAGCTTTGAAATATTCATCAATTTTTTTTTGTTTAAGGTTGTTATAACGCGAGATCAGAGCTTTGTCCCTCAGTCTTCTCAAAAGTAAAAGTTCGTTGTAGGATGTACCATTCTCTTCAGCCCATTGTAAACCTAGCTCAAAAGCGTTAACTGCGTCTTGATCTGTGACTTGTGGAGCAGTTGCAATCACGTCGTCGTTATCTTCCTGATCGTTTGTTGTATTATTAGAAACCTCTTTTATAATATCTTCGTCAGACATTTCAAGACAAACATTTTCTTCTTTATCCATTCCACGGCACCAGACTTCCAAATCTTCCGGACTTATCTGTGTTTCAGTAGCGACTTGTTCTATAACTTCCGAAGTTACACTGATTTGTGGATCGTTGCTAGGAGTGGTGATTATATCTGGCCATAACTTTTTCCAAGACGATTTAACAGTTGATGACGGTAACGCACTCCACGACTGACTAAGAGCAAAAACCAAGTCTTTCATATTAAATTCTTTTAAAGTTTTTCTATTGGTTGGTCTTTGATACGGCTCTCAAAAGTAGGTTTTTTTATAGTCTTGCTTAACAAACTGAATGATGTTCTGGTCCATTGGTTGAATCAGTGCAGTGCAATTTGCGGAAGAAACATCGCAGTGATGCATTTATCCTCAGTTGTCAGTTCTTTTTCAGACGGATGACCGGGAGCGTTATCAAGAAGCAACAACGCTTTTTGAGGAAAATTATGATCTTTTAACCATTTTCTAACTTCAGGTACGAAGCATTCATCAAACCACTTTTTGAAAAGGTCTTTTGTCATCCATGCACTTTTTTGTCCGTAATAGTGTACAGGTAAATCAATGTTTTTGAATGCCCTTGGTTTATTAGATTTCCCAATGACCACCATCTTAAGCGCGTGTGTACCTGCAGCATTAGCACATGGTAGTATGGTTACACGCTCTTTACTCACTTTTCGTCCAGGTACGTCTTTTTCGTTACAAGAAACGAAAGTTTTGTTAGGCATCACACGCCAAAAAAGCCCTGATTCGTCTGCATTGTACACCTGTGACGGGTCAAGATTTAAATCGTTCACCTTTTGCAAAAATCTTAATTTAAAGGGCTCTATGCAGGTGGCATCGTTAGAAAGTTTCTCTCCTGTAATAGTCATTAAACGTATGCCATGACGACTTTTAAAACGTTCTAGCCATCCTTTGCTGGCCACAAAATCATCTTTTTTTGTTATTTCCTTATAAAAAAACTTAGCTTTCATCGCCAACATGGGTCCCGAAATTGGTGCATGCCTGTTTCTTTCCTGAAGAAACCACATGTACAAAGCTTCTTCCACTTCTGGATGTTCAGCTTTCTTGAGTGTCTGTCTCTTGCCTGGCCCGCAGTCAGTAGTTGACACGAACTTCTTAATCTTCTCGTGGTTTTTTTTAACGTCATAAATTGTAGATCGGCCTACGCCGTATTCACTTGCTAAACTACTGAAAGTTTCATTGCGATTTAAGCGATCTAAAATATCACATTTTTCTTTAATTGTCAACGTTTTGTGCTTTCGCTTCTGGGTTTGTGACGACATTACTAGGTACTACACCTAATACACAATGAATAAATAGTAAACAATGAACAATGAACGCACGCTAGGCCGTACCGCTATCACTAGTAGTCAAATTCAAACTAAGTAAAACAATGCATACGCGTCGAGCACAATAGCGGTGGCGCGTATGGTTGTGACTAAGTCATGTCGGATTACAGGGGGCGCCGGATTAGACAGGGGCCGGATTATCGGGGGTCCACTGTACACAGGAAACGTGAAAATGCCCCTTGTTTCCTGTGGTTCACAAAGCCTATATTTGATTTGACTCTTTTCTACAGACTGCAAGTCCTCTACGTCGGGAAATACAAAAGCACACTTTTTTCCGTTATAAGTGCGAAGGCATTTTATTTCAATACAACTTTTTTCATGTGCATTATTTGTGCAACAAAAAGTTTTTTGGTTTATTTTTTTGTTTCTGCATTATACAGTGCTTCTCAAAAGTCCCCTCTCTTATTTTTGGAACGATTATACATAAACAAGTGAAATTTGGAAACTGAATATTAAAGGTTGTAAACTTCCCTACTAGTGATGATAGATGACGAAATCGTCAAAGATGACGTCACAAGGCCATTGTGACCAATAATTTTGAATGGAACCCTACGGCAAGCGACACCTCTTTTAAAAGGTATCGAAAAAACCTATTCAATGATACTAATTTTGTTTGTGTTTATGGCAGTTTTAATGACTCATTAGTAAACATAAAAATTTAAATTCCATTCAGTATGATATTGATAACAGATTTAACACGTTGAGTGCCAGATGAGACCAACGTGGTCTCATGCATATCTGGGCATTGATTGCTTCGTGAGACCAATGTGGACTCAAATGCATCGCCGACACATTTCGTTATATGAAGCAGCATTGGTATCATTGTATGCATTTAAATCAATGGGATCTTAAAAAGCATGGCCTGACGGTCCAATTGCTATATTTGGCCTGGATATGCGAGACCGATGTGGCACCCTACAGCAATCTGATTTCTTTTTTTTTGTTTTAAACTAGAAACAATTTTTAATAGTTTTTTTAGTACTAATTTATTGATTTCTTACAAAGAAGTACAACTACATGATAATAAAACTATACTTTACATAAAAACTTAAAATAAAGGTAACAAAGTCTTCGTTATTTTATATTTTTTTTTGCATTGTGCGCTACAAAAAAACAAGATAGGCAGTAATATTTTTTGCAATCAGAGCACTTCAATGAACTTTGGGGAGTTTTTCTTGATGTTTCCTTTGATCCAGATTGTTCAGAGATCTTCGCATAACAAATAACACAACGTCTTCTGTTAGCTCGACCAACATCTTCCAGTATATGTGAGGCTTCCTCGGACTCTACATTATTTGGGATGAAAACTTCATTTTGTCTTAATAGCCCTTTTACAACTTCTTCTCTAAATTTAGTAATTGACATATTCTCATTAGCTATCTGTTGATGGGCGACATAAGCATTGACAAGACACGTTCCTGTTAGGAGTTCCAATGCCAGCTTCCTGTACCACTTCAAGCTTCGCCTTAGAGATGTATTATAGGCTTTCACTTGGTCGGATAGATCAATAAATGCCTTACATTTATTATAATCCATAATCATTTTGGCTTCAAAATGTCTTGTCCTCTTTCAGCACTCGGACCATCTCATCCGTGTGCTTAGTACTAGACACAGAACATCGCGCTTATCGCGCCATTTTTGTACCACAATTCCTTCCTTACATTCAGCAGCAACTGTTTCGTCCTTTTTGAGTTTTTTCTGAATAACGTCTTTTGGGTTGAATTTTCGGTTTACACGCAATGTTCCCACAAGATGGGTATTTTGCTTCAATAACTCAGTTGCTAAACTGCAAGAAGTGTACCAATTATCAGTGTAAAGCGTGCGTCCTTTACCTAAGAGGTTCTCCATTAGATCCATGACAATTTTGGATGGAACTGACATTTGCTCGTCTTTGGATTTTCCACAATATACACTAAAGTTGTAGGTATAACCCTTTTCAAGGCATAACTTGAACAACTTGATGCCGAACTTGTGGCGCTTATACATCATTGCTGTGTGATCGTCCTCGAAACGGAACTAAAGTTTCGTCAATACATACGTTTTCAGAAGGTAAAATCGGGTTTTGAAATACAGTTCTCAATTTTTCTAGTAGCGGCCTCAGTTTTGCAGCCTGTCGTCTGACAAAATTCTATTATCGCTGAAATGGAGCATCTTGAGTAAAAGTTGGAACCTGTTGCGAGACATAACTTTGCAGATATAATTAGTATATATTTTGTCTCGGGACCAGTAGCTCTGCACTTGAGGAAGATGACATAAACCCATCCAAAGGATAATTCCGAAGAATTTTTCTATCTCATCTGAATCAGTTTGTTTCCAAGACTTCACGCGAGCATTACGATAAACGGTTTCTCAATGCATTGGTCAGCATAGCGATTAGTTTCAGTCACCTAAAAGTAGAAAAATAAAAAATGCCAAAAGTAAGTATTTTTACCTATACCATCAAGTTTATGATATCGTCGTTTACAAACAATTTGTAAAAATCATAGGAGTTTTATTGTACATAGTTTCATACAATTCTGCTTTGAATCCAGTACCATTTTCGGTTTCCAAAAATCAAATTTCTTTAGGTAACTGCCAGTCACTGGTCCCCAGACATATGTACCATGAGTCACTTGTTGATCATCTTCTTCGTCACCAGATGAAGAAACCTGCATTTGTTGAATAACATCTTCAATAGTATCTGATATATTATGTTGTGGTTTACTGGCTGATTGGGTAATTTCACTAGACGTCGATGCTCCTAAGTTCACTGGGTGTAAATTGGCAGTGCGTTTTGAGCCACTTATTTTTGTTAAAACTTTCTTCTTTTTGCGCGGTTCATATTCTATTGAAGAGTCAGACTCAATATCTGATTCGAGTTCAAATTCATCTGACGTTCCGTCGGGTTCAAAATCGTTCATATCCTCTTCATCGGAAAACATTCTTGCAATAACTTTGTAATTTTGCTGTTCTTCCTCGTAACGAGACATGTTTACGCCGAAAGTGCAACAACAACTGAATTGATATTGTAAACAAAGTGCGAGCGACCACAGCCGCCTCTACTTACATGTCGAGACCTGTGAATACATGAAATCGGCATGGTGACACATTGGTCTCATATGGCCCGAGGGCAAAAATTGCAAGTCAGTGGCCGCATGAGACCAACGTGTCACCATTTTTGTTTTTTCTATTTAAATTTCCAAATTTTTTTCTTTTAGCTTCTAGTAGCAAAATAAGTTATTTATGGTTATTTTCCTTTGGAGAAAAGCGAAAAAAAAATTTGGCCTAACGGACCACTTTTTTTTTGTCCACGGTGGCATTCAACGTGTTAAGAATCAGTATCTACTTGAAGACATTGCTCGAAGTGACCTCCATTTACTTCCTGACAGTGAAATATCCTATTTTTAAACTCTTCTCGTACTATTGCAAATGTGTCTGCGGAAACAGCCTCACATGCTGCAACAATACGTTGTTTTAAAACGTCAATATTGTCAGGTTCAGTGGCGTAAACCTTCGATTTAAGGTAGGGGAGGGTGGGGCACATGTTACATCCCCAGCCTATTATTTAGGAATAGAAAATATCCCACCTCGGCTCAACTACGGTCAAGCCGTTGGACAGTTATCAAAAGATTAACCCTTTTGTAACGCCACTGGTTTGGGATAGATCGTTACTCCATATAATTAGCCCAAGACGCTAAGGACGCTTCTAGTATAGAAAGCCTATACTCGATTAGTCCTTTGTTGAAAAGTTGCTCGCAAAGCTACAACTTTGTTGGGTATTAGCAGCAATTATAAAATAATTTATTCGCACTGAAGTTAACGGACATGAGCGGCTACATCCATTACCTTCCTTCTAACACCCAGGGAACATAGGTTGTTTATTTAGAAGTATGTACCGTTCGCTGAACTCTATATCAATAAAAAGGCACTGGGAATCATAAGACTTATATTCATAAACCGAAATTATACATAAGATAAAACAAAACACATTACACTGTTATCCTTAGAATGCAACTATTGTGGTAACTTTCAAGAAATAATCCAAATAACTGTTAATAATGGAGATAGAAAATAAAATAAACTAAAGAACTGCACTTTCTATAAGCACTTTCCTTTCATTCCTGTATAAACAATTCCCCTCTTTATAGACTGAGTAACCCTTTTACCAAAAGTAAATTGACAAAATTATTGTATAGTACATAGATAAACAAACAAATAAGAGCACAAAGAAAACATTTGATATAGGTAACAACATGCCCAATTTTACTTGTGATCTCTCGGTACCATGGATTGTGAGCTTAAAGTCAATGACCATGGATTAGTACCTCTCGACAATGTTTCTTTCTATGGGAGATATATGTATGCATAACATGTATATTAAGAAAATCATATAATAGTAATAGGAAACCAAAACATTAATTTCAATAATAGGAATTCATTACCTAGGTCGAATTGTCCATTTGCCTTCCTTGGGTCGCACTCGGAGAGTTTCACGATTAACCGGATTTATTATCTTAGGCGCTTGTCATTGTTCGTTACCGGATCATGTTACAGGATGAATTATTTGCTCGTTTTTATGGACATCAGCAACAAAGCGTCATTCGATCGAGAGAAAGCACAACACTGGAAAAGTAATTTCGACTGAAGTAATTTTGTTTTTACGATGCATGAAATGAACTATTGTTAGAGCGATTAGAATTGTCCGTAATTATGCGGCGAAATATTGTCTTTTACACTGACTCTAGTTAAAAGGATGACATGTTAGTATTGCTTTACTCGAGATGGTTTTTACACGTGGAAAGATTTTATTTCTCGTGACATTTTTCACTGGTACTAATATGAATGCATACTATATTTCTTCTCGTATGATATATGTGATTACTCCACGGACTACCGTTCTGAACTAACTTAACTCTTTCGGCTCCCGTTGCCTTTTATAATATCTTCGATCGGAAGCTGGGGCGGGACTTAGTGTGTTTTATGAGTAGTTGACGAGGTGACATCGTAAACTGATAATGGTCTTGTTTTTCTAACCCGTTCTCGCTTATCTTATGTTATAATTGGATAATATTTTACTGCATGACAGGTATTTTCGGTAGCTGTCGGTAATTTGAAATAATGACCAACAAGTGTTTTATGAACTCTCGGTGGCGATTTCCCGGTGATTTATGAGTTAGATACGGCCCTTAATGATGTGGGCTGGTGTGCCTGTCGGTTATCGGGATTTTTTTAATGGCCCTGTTTGTGTTATCGACTTTGGACGGGTGTTAGAATTAGGGATTCGTTTTCGGTAGTAAAATAAAACTGATTGTCTTATCTATCTGTGACGTTGATATTGGATAATACCCAGTGGCAAGTTTGATTTCTTTTGTTTAAAGGATTGATCATAACAAATCGACCCTGCCCTGTTAAAAAGGTCTCTACTTTGAATATTAGGACCTTTTTGTTTCATTATTGATTTAAAGTATTTGGTTCCATGTTTATGTTAGGAGGTCACCTTTTGTTGTTACCTATAAAAATGACAGTCTGTGCTGAGTATGGTATTCATAATTCCAGAGGTTTATTACAACTAATAAAATAATAATAGTAAACAAAATAATATACACATAAAAGCAAAAGTTGGCATGTACGAAGTTTGAAGGAGAAACAATGTCTGGTCACTATATAAGAGTTCATAAAACTAATAAAAATAATAATAAAAAGTGATAAGTACACAAAAAAAATTTACAACTGGACATGCATAAAACTTGAATAGGAAGTTCTGTCTCGTCACTATTTAAGAGTTCAGGTGAGCCGGAGGACCGTTATCTGTCACTCGGTCGGGAGTGCCATGGCGATGTTGAACGCCTGAGTGATTATGCTCGAACTGGCAGCTGGGGCATCACTTGGGCTGTCATCAGAATCATCATCCGGGGAGGTGTAGTCGGCTACAGTTCTTGGGATGTAGCTGGCGACTCGGTTGGGGTTAGTTGAGTCCAGTCTATTCTTCCGTCGGGGTGGTGCGTGTCGGTTTCGATCGTCGGTGCAAACCTGACAAGTGCATACGGTCTTCGTAGGTGTGTTCTCAGTGTTTGTCATCGGACCAGGGTTTTCGGTGTGGGCCTGCAAATGCCGGGTACTCTCGGTGGTGCAGTGGAAACAATCACACTGGGTAATGTTTCGGGTGTCCAGTAGTCTCATGTATTCCGCATGATGGCGATTAAAATGCAAAATAGAGAATGCAATGTAAGTGCGCACGTGCTCGGATGGCGGTTTCTGCGTCCACGTATTCACGTCGTAGAGCAGATTGTTTACGGATGCCTTCAGGATGCTTCGCCTCGTGTCGAAACTGGAAATTTCCTTGACGGAGTCTAGCAGCATCTCCATGGGGTAACTGGTGTTGGTAACTTTTGAGCACGACTGATTTTATTTCAAAAAAAAAAGATTTGTTGGCTGATTAACGTGGTGTTTCGTGTAAGAGTTCGGAGCACAATAATGTTCAATCTAGTCCCACGCACGTATTTATATAGAATCGATATCTCTTTATTTTATTTCTCACTCGGGGTTAATTGTTTATGGGGTCAGCTTTTTCGTCCTTTCGGAGTTATCTTATCTTAGGGATGAGGCACTTATTTTTAATATTCATTGGAAAAGGGTCCCATTTTCTTAGCTTCACTATCGCGAACTGGAAAAAGATTATTTTTATCGGTGACGGGACGTGAAGATCACATTATTTATGGTAATTTTAGGTCAAGCGTCGCGTAGAGGTAATAAAATGTCCTTATTTATTTTGATTATATATTTTTCGTTTCTTGGGTCCAAGATAGGCCTTTGAATGGATGTGATTTTATCGTCGCATAAATTGTTTCTTTCGGCTGATGGGGTGGTATCTCAATGTCAGTCTGGGTAGGTTGAGATTCAATAACCGTGAGATTGCTATCCGTCGACATGTCGGCAGGAACTTGTCGGGGTAGTTTATGGTTGATTACAAGTAGAGTCAACGTATCCCAGAAAGCTGCGATTACATGGTAGGTACATCCAGTGATTCTGTGTATTGCTATCATATTTATGGCTGTTTCCATACAGAATTTTATTATCCTTATGCAAAAATATATCCCTAAGAAACTGCTGGTTACGTCTCCAATGAAAGTGAATACTCCATATATTTTTTTCATAGTGCTGTTGGCTAGTTTTTCTATCTCCTCGGGGTTGAACAGGTTTAACGTAGAGAAACCCTGATTTGATACGGGCTTATTGGCCATTTTGTTTATCAGAATATTATTTACTGCTTGTCTTTCGGACGAAAAAAGTATTATTTCTTGGGCTTGTCTCATTTCTTCTGTTGTGTATATCCCACCATCACCAATAGGTTGTATTCTGGCTAGTTGCATTTGTTGTTCTTCACTTATGGATAATTCTACAGGGGATTTCCTGCTATGGGGTAGGGTCGTAGGCTAACCAAGTACCATCTATATAATATTTGGCGGGAATGATTGAAGAACATTCGATCTGTTGCCCTATTTCCTGTATAGTTCGTGTTAACGGCGCCATAAAATATGTTTTGTTTAAATATGTCACAGGCAACTCTTGGTAACAGTTTTTTTCTCTCCTGATTTGGACTATAACAGGTGTGCATTTCAACAAATATAGTACTTCTCCATTTATTTTTGCAATATACCCTGGGTCTTGGGATAGTAACTGTGATATGAGATTCGGAGATTGTTGTGCCATCAATAATCTATTCTTGAGAATTTCTCTTTTTAATATACACCTTCGGTGAATAGTGTCGGCGAGCATCGTGTTCATACTCCTCTTAAACGATTGCTCGATATATAAAAATTTCGAATTTACATATGTTATTATATCGGCAGTTGGCTCTCCTGAGGTAATAGCGAAGTTTACTTGAGATGGGGTCATATTTCTTGGTAATTCGATGATTAATATTCTGGGATGTTCTGTCAACCACATTTCAAAATCACAAATTCGCTTCTTTTTAATTAACTGCACGGCAAATAGTTTCGTCCTGTCTTCAATAACCATGTATTGGTTTATGTCCGTCTGACTTAGTTTCTCTATGACTTTAGTGGCTTTTCCTTCGTAGAGTTGTCGGTACCTTTTACATTCATGAGGTTTTATAGGGTCCCAGGCTATTTCTCCTTGGAACGCATCCATACAATATCCTGTACTAAATTCGCAAGAGAGTTGGTTCTCCAAACTAATTGTATTGGTATCCAGGTGTGCGATTGCGGAATAATCTTTCAAGATGATCTTGCGGTTGCAGTAACCACAACATCTTTATATACCTTACCTTGGAAGGTATAAGTGGCACCTTGGCATTTACCATTTTCCTCTAATTCTCCGGCTATCACGATTCTCGCGGTTTGTGTGGTGTTGGGCTGTAATTTAATTATATCTCCAGAAAAACCTCTGTATTCCAAATACTGATGTATTTTTAAGCATTCTGATTTTCCTACGGTTTGCATAAATGTAATCAGGCTATCCGGTATAATCGCTGAGTGTGAGAACATGCCACAATGAACCATCAGTTGAGTAATTTCTACTAAACAGGACTTAACATGAATGGTCTCAAATTTCTGTTTCTCAACCGCGTATACACGAAGATCCTGCACTCTGTATGCATTAGACAATTCGGGGCATTTTTGTACATCTCTTAATGATATTGCAGTAATATTAGCCGTTGGATTTCTACAGTCGTAGGCTATTAATCCTGTTGTACCGGGAATTGCATAATTAAAAATAATAGTCCCCAGTATCAAGAGTATTTTCAACTGCTTATTTGACCTGGTAAGTCTTATCTTTTCCTTTTCTATCGATACGTAGGCGGCTGTCCTGTGCGAACGGCGGGATGTCTTCCACGATTTTCGTTTTCAGAGTTTGGAGTTTTTCCATGTCTCTGGCAGTAAAAGAGTCATCCTTGGACGAACTGGCTTTTTCAGTACGAATGTCGTCCAGGCTTCCCGTGCCATATCGCCTAACTAACCTTCCTAATATACAGGGTGTTTCGGCTGTCCCAACATTCCCGATGGATGGTGAAGTTTTCCCATCCCCTCGTTGTGAGATTTTCTTTTCTCTATTGTTCGTCACTCTGTCAGTGAATAAAGTCTCCCTTAAATCCTTATTCCTGTTCTGCTTCTGTAAACGCTATCTCTATTTCTTCCTTTCGATTTTGGTTTCAGTGACGTGGTTTGTCTTGATACCGTGTCTCCTAAATCACGTTCTTGCCTGTCCGATTTACCGATTGCTGTTTGAGCGGCGACCTCATTTCTGATGTGAAAATTTAGTTCCAAATACGAGTCTGATGGCGCGCTCCTATCTGACCAGTTTCTTGATACCGTGTCTCCTTTAAATCACGTTCTTTTGCCTGTCCTGGATTTCCTACCCGATTGCTGTTTGAGTCGGCCGACCTCATTTCTGGATGTGAAAATTTAGTTCCAAATACTTCGCAGTCTGATGCGGGCGGCGCCTCCCTTATCTGACCGAGTTTTTCTTTAGACATCGTTTTCGTCCAGCTATCTATCGTAGTAGTAAATTCTTTCAACTGTTGCTCTAAAACTTCTAGTCGTTTGTCCCATTGGTTTTCCTTCTCATTTTCCGTATGATAAATGCGTTTTGGCTCGTGGTGGAGTTCAATTATTTCTTCCATCAAATACATTTTGTTTGCTCTCCAATCTAGCTTTACTTGATACTTTTGCAGAAAGTCTAGACCTAAAATTATTTCTGTGCTCAAATGGTTCGTTTCGATTAATATAAATTCGTGCTCGATTTGGGTTCTTTCATTCAGTTTTTTCAATTATTCCTTCCATCAAATACATTTTGTTTGCTCTCCAATCTAGCTTTTTAAATTGAATTTTTCTTCGTAATTAACTTTCATACCGTGCGTAATGCTAACGTGGGCCAACGATACTTCGGCACCAGTGTCTACCAGGGTAGTGCGAAAATTCCATCAATTTCTTGAACTATGACGTTTCGCTGGGCTTCTCCCGTGGTATAGGTTAGTATCGTGTGTGTTGGCCTCCTATTTACCGTGTTGCGTTTTAATGGCGGTTGTCTGCGGTTCCCAACGGAGGAGAATTGCGAACCGGATGGCCATTTAAATTTCTTCTGTCCATATTTCTTTGTCCATTCCTGTTTTTACAGTTGTATGACATATGACCAGGCTGATTACAATTGAAACAAGTTCGGTTTTTTAACCTACAGTCCCTAATTTCATGTCCTCTTTCTACGACAATACTGGCAGGTCTTTATCGTTGATGGTGGTCCATTTGCTGTGACATTTCTAAAACTTCTCTCTCCTGGCCTAGTTAGGTTTTCTATGAGCTCTTCTTTATCGGCTAGTTCGATAGCTTCGGTCAGTGTATCAGGACTAGCGGATAGTATGCGTTTCCTGATGGGGTCCAATAATCCCATAGCAAACTGCGTGATTACATCTTGCTCGTGGCGTTGCAATAGTATCCGATCTACGTCAGCTGTTCCGGTCAATACTAAAATTTTTGCAGCACAAACTTTCAGACGTGCCAAAAATTGGCGGCAAGTTTCAGATCTACGTTGTCGGCATTCTAATAATTCCCTTTGTCCTGCCCTGGTATTTTAGCTATACCAAATGTTCCTGTAAACCTCTTTTTTTTTTTCTAATTGATTGTCGCAAGTTGTTTCGCAATGCCTCTTAGTTTCAATCGAACGATAGATACTATTTGCAATTCTGTCCATCCAGCTAGAGCGGCTGTATCTTCAATTATCCTAATAAAATCTTTGATACTCGTCTGCCCGTTATAATAGGGTATATTATCTAATGTGATCGCTATTGTTGGTTCTGGATTTGGCAGAACCTGCACTACAGGAGCTGTTGTTGACGAAGGTCCCCCTGGAGGAGTCATATTGAGAACTTTCCTCCTTTTGGATGAATTATTTACTAAATAAAATCTTTCTTATACTTTCTGATATTGAGTTCTGCGAATTGTTCGGTATGAACGTTTTATTTGTATATATGCGTTCCTATACTTCTAAATTAATACTCCGTCACCATGACACCACTGTTACATCCCCAGCCTATTATTTAGGAATAGAAAATATCCCACCTCGGCTCAACTACGGTCAAGCCGTTGGACAGTTATCAAAAGATTAACCCTTTTGTAACGCCACTGGTTTGGGATAGATCGTTACTCCATATAATTAGCCCAAGACGCTAAGGACGCTTCTAGTATAGAAAGCCTATACTCGATTAGTCCTTTGTTGAAAAGTTGCTCGCAAAGCTACAACTTTGTTGGGTATTAGCAGCAATTATAAAATAATTTATTCGCACTGAAGTTAACGGACATGAGCGGCTACATCCATTACCTTCCTTCTAACACCCAGGGAACATAGGTTGTTTATTTAGAAGTATGTACCGTTCGCTGAACTCTATATCAATAAAAAGGCACTGGGAATCATAAGACTTATATTCATAAACGAAATTATACATAAGATAAAACAAAACACATTACACTGTTATCCTTAGAATGCAACTATTGTGGTAACTTTCAAGAAATAATCCAAATAACTGTTAATAATGGAGATAGAAAATAAAATAAACTAAAGAACTGCACTTTCTATAAGCACTTTCCTTTCATTCCTGTATAAACAATTCCCCTCTTTATAGACTGAGTAACCCTTTTACCAAAAGTAAATTGACAAAATTATTGTATAGTACATAGATAAACAAACAAATAAGAGCACAAAGAAAACATTTGATATAGGTAACAACATGCCCAATTTTACTTGTGATCTCTCGGTACCATGGATTGTGAGCTTAAAGTCAATGACCATGGATTAGTACCTCTCGACAATGTTTCTTTCTATGGGAGATATATGTATGCATAACATGTATATTAAGAAAATCATATAATAGTAATAGGAAACCAAAACATTAATTTCAATAATAGGAATTCATTACCTAGGTCGAATTGTCCATTTGCCTTCCTTGGGTCGCACTCGAAGAGTTTCACGATTAACCGGATTTATTATCTTAGGCGCTTGTCATTGTTCGTTACCGGATCATGTTACAGGATGAATTATTTGCTCGTTTTTATGGACATCAGCAACAAAGCGTCATTCGATCGAGAGAAAGCACAACACTGGAAAAGTAATTTCGACTGAAGTAATTTTGTTTTTACGATGCATGAAATGAACTATTGTTAGAGCGATTAGAATTGTCCGTAATTATGCGGCGAAATATTGTCTTTTACACTGACTCTAGTTAAAAGGATGACATGTTAGTATTGCTTTACTCGAGATGGGTTTTACACGTGGAAAGATTTTATTTCTCGTGACATTTTTCACTGGTACTAATATGAATGCATACTATATTTCTTCTCGTATGATATATGTGATTACTCCACGGACTACCGTTCTGAACTAACTTAACTCTTTCGGCTCCCGTTGCCTTTTATAATATCTTCGATCGGAAGCTGGGGCGGGACTTAGTGTGTTTTATGAGTAGTTGACGAGGTGACATCGTAAAACTGATAAGGGTCTTGTTTTTCTAACCCGTTCTCGCTTATCTTATGTTATAATTGGATAATATTTTACTGCATGACAGGTATTTACGGTAGCTGTCGGGTAATCTTTGAAATAATGACCAACAAGTGTGTTTATGAACTTCTCGGTGGCGATTTCCCGGTGATTTATGAGTTAGATACGGCCCTTAATGATGTGGGCTGGTGTGCCTGTCGGTTATCGGGATTTTTTTAATGGCCCTGTTTGTGTTATCGACTTTGGACGGGTGTTAGAATTAGGGATTCGTTTTCGGTAGTAAAATAAAACTGATTGTCTTATCTATCTGTGACGTTGATATTGGATAATACCCAGTGGCAAGTTTGATTTCTTTTGTTTAAAGGATTGATCATAATACACATTCGTACACTTTTTTCCATGTTTATTTATTAAGCTGTTAAATAACATATTGTACTGTTAGCTGCACTAGTAGATAACTACAAATCTTGGCAACAAATATACCAGTTGGATTCGATGATAAATTATTATTTCTGGGAGAAATAATATTTTTGGAATTGTGCATTTGTCCAATTGTGCCCCACCATGGGGTTAATTTGGACATGAGTGGGGTTGAATTGGACTAATTCATAACCATATTTATTGATAGACATGGGTACATATTATTAAACTCAGATGACTACCTACTGGTTAAAATATATTTTTCCAACTTATGAATATACTGGATGTTATATAGTCCGGTCAATTTAGACATTCGAAGTTACATAAAGTCCCAACAAGCTGAATTTCTGTGAAGTTGTTCAAAACATAATTACAAACAATGTCTAGAAGTTCCCCATCATTCCCCCTGTAAGGAAAAAATTTAATTCAAGGTCAAAGGTAAAAAAAAATGAGTTTTTCGCGATTTTCAGCAAAACGGTAAGTTTTATCATAAAAGTACCTCGGACAAAAATTGTAGATCATAAAATTGTCTATAAAAAATGTATTAATACTTTTTTTCTTACGAGCCACCGTTTCTGAGATATAACGATTCTAAAAGTTATAAAAGTTGTTATCGTCATAATATGCACACGTTTCCACGCCACCTATGAGGTAGTGTACTTAGCGCGTTTTGTTAACGTGGTTTCCCCAGTAGGCCTACTCCACGGGTCAGTTGTGATCCTGTTTAATGTAAAACTATTGCAAAATAACGGAAATTTTCAAAGATTGGGAAAGATAAAAGCGATGTAAATGAAAAAAAAGTGTTGAAGTTTATTCGTCTTATTCGTAAGTTTCAAATTCTTGTTCTTCTTCTTGATCTTCTTCTTGTTCTTCTTCTTGTTCTTCTTCTCCTGCTTCTTCTTCATCTTCATTTTGGATGCAAGTAAATTGCGTCAATAGCGATGTATCGCATGATACTTCGTCGGAGTCAAACGAATCCTCCATTGTTTGTGATTCAATATTAGAGCACGACCGGCCTTGACAATTTGTGCATGCCAAAGAACAAGACAGACCGACTTTTTTGCAACCACATTTAGCACTGCATCCCTTTTTGCAGTTGCAAAAAATAGTGTTCAGCAGTTTTTCCGGCGCAGGTGGAAGTAAAGTTTGAACTGGCTCTAATATATTGTTGACCAACTTCCAACCCCAGTCTGTAGGGTCTAGCTGATAACCAAGCCACACTTGAACTTGGTAATATACTCGAAGAAGATGTTGGTGAGCAGCAACTGAGGTTGGAGGAAGACAAGCTAATTGAACTTGTTTTTTATTTTTAGTATTTTTAACGAAACATGCATATCGATGTTTATCTAAACAGGTAGTTTTTTTAGGAGCTCCGTACATAGAAAGAAGAAAGCGGATGCCGTTGGTAATAACTTCTTGTTGAGTTGAATCACTTTTTTTAAAAACTTCAGCACATTGAATTAAACTTGTTTTTCAAACATTTTGAAAACTGCTGTTTTACCCAGTTATTGCGTGTAAAATAGTACATGATCTTTACACTTTACAAAAGTAAATAAACTTTTGATGAATATATAGCTGATTGATGCTGAGCTTTTCCTGGTTTTAAGAAAAAATAGTTTTTTCAGTTGGCGTTCGAGCAGTGAGTAATACAAGTAAGTCAACATCTTCACCAACAACAATAGTTGTATTTGTCAAATTGAATTGCTCTATTGCTGTTTCAATAATCAATACGTCAGCATCATTATTAGCTTGTTTTACCAATATATTTTCAGCCGTAAACTTTTCTTTCAACATTGAAATGAACCGAGACTTGTTGTGGGTATTAGTAAGAAATTTCTGTTGACTGGTTGGGACTGTCATAAGTTCATCAAATAAAATGTCAGAAGATGAAGATGTTGCTAAAGTTCGACGACGTTGTTCTGCAGCTTTGATATTTCTCTGCAATCATCATAGCCATCAAATACGACAGTAACTCTGGAACCAAAATGTCTACGTACATATTGAACGTATTTATCTAAGATAACGTTGAATGTTTCTTCGCTATCCCACACAACGCGGTGTAGTAAGAATCCTCCGTCAATGATGTATGTCGCATTAGTGTTGTTAATATCAATATTTATTTTTTCAAAACAATCGTAAATGGTAGATTTCTGTGTTTTACGCATCCCGATGTCATCAAATAACGATAAAGGGTAGGGAGCTAATTCATATTCAAAATATTTTTCAATTTCATCTTGAAATGCTGCAGTAATACTCATGCGTTGGAACAATAATACAGGGTCAAGGTAGATTTCTGTGTTTTACGCATCCCGATGTCATCAAATAACGATAAAGGGTAGGGAGCTAACTTTATCAGCGCGTTTTAATTTAATATTATTGAATGTCAGTCCTGTCATTTTTGCCATAGAAGCAAGTCCAACTTCACGAGCTTTATAACAATTAATTTTATCGTCACCAACGACACCACTCGCAATAGAAACAATTTTGTTAACCTCTGGAAAAGGATCATGCGTTGAGAACCACTCTAAAAGTCTTCGTATGTCTCTAGCATCTTTTTTTACTCGTGAATCACTTGCATCAACATGTGCTCGGTCGTATCCATCCTAACATTAGCGATATCTTCTAATTTGTCACAAACTGTATTCATAGCATGCATACTATAAACCCATTTACTGATGACGCTCTTTTGTACTTCTCCTCGAGCAATACCTCCATCTGTCTTCATAGCTTTCATCATAGACTGCTCGATTACCATGTCCGTTGAAGTTCCACAACTTAATTTGTCTGAACGTCTAACTGTAAAAATCCTTCTTAAAACTTTCATAAACTTCAGGATCAATCAAATTCTGTAATTGTTCCATATCCTGCAAGTAAAGGTGTGCAGATTTAGCATAAGGAAAATGTCCAGACGCGTGAAAATAAGGAAGCATTTCTTTGACGCAGTTTAAATGAGCTTTCCAATCCCCCATACGCTCAGCTCTTAGGAATTCTTTAGCAATGGAAACCATACAAAAATATTGAATCCAAAGTTTTGCAGTTGGTCCTCGTTCCTCATATTCTTTTAGTTTTTGATTAAATTTATCAAGTAAAGCTCCAGATACTTCATCGTCATTTTCAATATCATTGTATGAAAGAGTATTACCTAATATATGCTCGATATTTACGATTAGATCTGCATCCATTATGTCATTCATTTCGACTTCTTTTAATATTATAATTGCCAAACTAAGCTGAAGTAGTGTATGAGCTCGAACAGCTCTTGCGTAAGCATGACCATTCAGCATTTTTTCTAATGATTTTGACGCATAGATCTCTGCTAGTACTTCTTTCATGCCGCTTCCTTGCATAATATGACCAATTGCTCCCATAAAAGACATCAGTAAATGAAATCCTCCAAGGCTGATACAATTTCTCGAGCTTTAGCATACAGGGGCTGGTCGAAAGTCACGATGCATACAGTGTGGCCTAACCGTTTTGCATTTCTAATGCACAAAGTAAAGTCGTATAGATAGTATTATAGTTACTGGCTGGTTGGTGAATAAATGGTAAAATGAAATTTGAGATTTAGAATAATTCGTATGATTATTTGTTAAACGTTCAAGAAAACCATTCCAACCGGGTAAAGACTCATTTTCCATTTTCCATGAAACCATACTACATCAATTTTTTGAGAAACGATACTGTTTCAGTTCCATAAACAAAATCTTTAACATTTATTTTACTGTAGCCTACTACACCGTCATTTGTATAAGTCTGTATCGGCACATGAGCTTTTGCCTTGAAATCATTTGCTGAAAGAGTTTCTTTTATTCGTGGCATAGGTTCTTCTAGTAAAACTGAATGTTTTGGAGTAACAATTTGAATAATACCCATTATGTGGAGCGTTTTATTTCCGTCTAGCTTATTTACATTAATATCAGCATTATCTGCAACTTATTGAATAAGAGTGCCACTTTCTGGTGGTAGGACATGAGGGAGGACGATGGAAAACTGCTGCTGCCTCGTACATTATTGTATCATTATAAGATGCACATAAACCAAAAAAGCCGAAAAGATTTGTATAAGACGTTTAGACCCGAACCTTCGATGAAAAAAAAACTGCGAGGCCTAATTGTAATTTAGATTTAAAGACCTTGGTCGAACAGCAGTCATGATACAATGGCAAATATTTGTGCATATTAATTTAAAATGATCTAAATTTGATCGTTTATTTTTAAAGTCACTCGTTCCACAAGATATGTCAATGATTCTGGGATTTCATTATTTAAATCTTCAAACATGCGACTTGGTGGAGGGTAGTTAGAATTATCAAATACTGCGGTTTGAATATCTTCGCGAATAATAGCTGCAGCTGCGTCTAGGACTCTCAATCGTTCTTCTGTTTTATTCATTTTTTTTTTCGTACCAGGCTTGATTCAAAATATCATGATGATTATCCACTAAGCATATGAATGTTGATGCTCTGATTTCTCAGTGATAATAAGTTTATCACCATACTTTACTTTTAGTCGTAGCTTAATCGTTCTGTTATCTAGAGTCGTAGTTTTGCAAACCTTTTGTAATTCGTTCAAAGTGAACTGACAGTCATCGCTATTTTCAATGTAAGTAAATATTTCTCCATTGCCAAATTCCGTTGCTTCGTCTTTAGGACGACCCATTTTAGCTCCAGTGGAAGGTTTTAAAAAATTAGCATAGCAATCTCGATGATACTTAGCTTCAGCAGCAACTAAATCATATTCAAATTCGACTCGAGCAAGAACAGCTTTTGCTAAAGCATCGTCACGAGCCCGAGCTGTTTCAGAATTGAATCTTTAAATTGAAGTGTACTTACTTGGCTGATTCGACGCCGAAAATCTGAGGATTTTCTTTTCACTTTCTTCATTTAATTTTCGCCACAAAATAAGCACAGTTCTTTGAAACAAAAAGCTGATTCACTGATACGTGATCTAGTACGAGGAGGACTTGCTGTGGATGTACTGGCTTCTTGTTCTTCACGTTGTCTTTTATTAGCTGCAGCAATAGAAGACTTTCGAGTATAATTTTTACGGCAATTTTCATGTATTGTCACAGATTTCTGATTTTTGAGATATTCCGAAAAAATCATCAGCTCTTTCGATACTTGCATTAATTAATGTCTTCATACCACGTTCAACAGTAACAACTTCACTTTCAGTTAAAAGTTTAGCTCAAATAAAACATTCAGACATTTTCAATATAAAACTCAAATTAGCACCATATAGGTTAGAATAAACTCGTGTTTTCACTACTGAGTGACGCTCAAGACTAACGGTATTTCATTTATTATAGCAGGTAAAGACCCTAGCCACTACACAATGAAACAAGAGACGATGTCTGAAGTTACACTGGCTTAAAGATTAAGGACTGGGTTTCTTTTTTACCTGATATTCTTGTAGTTAAAACTTATGTATATTTTATATTGTAAAGTATAAGTTACAATGACCGATAGAAAAATATTTAAACATTTAATATATATATATATATATATATATATATTATATAAAATTTTACAACTCTAGATGTATATACGTGGCGTACTCATGCATATTATGACGATAACAACATTTTAACTTTTAGAATCGTTATATCTCAGAAACGGTGGTCGTAAGAAAAAAAAGTATTGATACTTTTTTTTATAGATAATTTTATGATCTACCATTTTTTGTCTGAGGTACTTTTATGATAAAACTTACCGTTTTGCTGAAAATCGCGAAAAACTCATTTTTTTGACCTTTGACCTTGAATTAAATTTTTTCCTTACAGGTGAATGATGGGGAACTTCTAGACATTGTTTGTAATTATGTTTTGAACAACTTCACAAAAATTCAGCTTGTTGGGACTTTATGTAACTTCACTCTCATTTTTTGGTCTAAATTGACCGGACTAATATTTCACGAACTCGTTCGAAGACTTGAAGAAACTGAATGGTTAAGTTCTACAAACTTGGCTTTTTTATAATTAGATTCCCATTTTGGCCTTCAGAATTGTGACATCATCACCCCTTCTTTTTTGTCACCCTACCTCACAAACTATTTCATGGTCAAAACATTCAAATTCTCGGGAAAGAAATATCTCTTACTATTCTCATTTATGAATCCCATTTCGACCTTCACAACTCACCATGCCTACATCATCGATACTATTTTTCACCCCCCCAACGCTTAAATTCTCAGGGAAGAAATATCTTCTATAATTGGCATTTTATATAGGATACCGTTTTTGTTTTTATTAAATTTTCGAAAATTATTCATTTCAGTCTGATTTATTCAAAACTATATATAATATTTAGTATCAATTTGGGATATTGCAACGAAAGTTGAAACCATTAGACCCTTCAAAATGAAGACATTGAAAATGTATTTCCAAATTATCATTTTCGGAACAAACAAATCAAATTATATAAACCAAAAGATCTGCTTGACATTGACTAGTTATTCAAATTGAAAATATGTATTTGTATCCATCTCACACTACCCCCACTACATACCACTTGTCGTGGCTCCCAGGTGTTAGGTATAACAACCACCCACCTGATCGCCAAATGTTATGGGTTGCTCCACACTCGAGATGTTAATTAATAAAGTACCTAACCGCCTACCAAATGGGTAGATGGTCGGTGGTTTTAATAATTACCCCAAGTATGTATTGAAAGGGAGATCTTAATCGCCCAGGGAGTTGTTAATCAAAGAGATCTTCGACATAACATAGAAGAAGATCTAAGAGCGGCTTTAGTCTTCCTCTCTGCCCTGAGAGATAGTTGAGCGTGGGTTGTTCATTTATAATTCAGATTTACAGACCTTACTATTATTCGAATTCACAGGAAATAATGCACGGGAAAAAGGGAATAAAAATGAATATAATTAATCTAATCTTAAAATACATGCACAATCGTATAACATAACCAATCAAAGCAAAATATGCTATTTCGCTATTAAACAATTATAGAAGATGATAGTATGTCAAGTTTTGGCTACAAAGGGTAGTCACTAATATCAATATTTCTCTTTTCTTATCCTTTTTTACTTTCGACTAAGGCATAACGCATAACCCTGTATATGATAGTCCAAAATATTTAGAATAAGGTACTTGGAATTGACTTT
>JAFIRS010007586.1:0-23744 GCA_018342105.1 Gonioctena quinquepunctata | reverse complement strand
TTCAAACTTTTTTTTTTCAAGCTTTTGACTTATTGGGGTCCCCAGTGATAATTCAATGATTCACAAAAAAAATTTATTTGTAAATCATAGAAAAAAGCGAAATTTCATTGGTTGTTTTTTTCGATATATATATATATATATATATATATATATATATTATTATTTATTTATAGTTAGAGTTTAAAAAAAAAAAAAAACCCAAAAAAAAAGGAAAATTACTAAATAGTTATAATTTTAAAAAGAGATTGTTTTGACAAATTTTGGAAAAGTTTTTTTCCCTTTTTTAATAATATGGATAAAAAAAAAATGTCAAAATATTTTTAAAAATAAATTTTCCCACACTTTATGATTTAAAACCCCAAAAATTGGGAAAAAGACAACAAAAAGTCTAATTTACAAAATTTCATGAATAAAAATTATCAACACATTTATAAATTTAAACATACATATAAAATTGTACCTAACTAAAGTAAAATGGTAGAACAAAACCCTACAGAGATTAAATGGGGAAATATGGTCATAGGGAAAAATTTGGGGAAATTGTGAGAATAACAACATGGTGTCATGAGCTTTTATTGAAATATTAAATATAATAAGAAGGAAAAAAATAGTTGTATATAAAATTTTTAAAAAATTGAAATTTGGTCCAATTCAAAAATTCAAATAAAAAAAGAGGAAGGAACTTCTATCTAGGTGACAAAAAAAAACCAAAAAGGGAGATAAAAAAAAAAAATTTAAAAGGGGAATGCATCTTTTTTAAAAAGAAAAAATGAAAAATTCCAAATTAGAAGAACAAAATAATTTTAAATAATTTAAACATATCCACGTCCCCAAATGATTTCCGCATCTGTATGGTTCCGATTTATGGTATTGGAGTTCCTGATAGACTTGGAGGGGAAAAGGGGGCCCCGTTTCAGGGCATATCTTGAACACCGAATTTCCAGAGGATAAAACTTTTGTCACATCCGGCCAGAACAATATCACAAATAATTTACTTCAAGAACTTTTTTCATTTTTTTTTGAACTTAAAAAAAACTTCACTCTCGGAAAAAAAAGAGGTTCTCTATCCATCCATGATTTGATTTTATGATTATCCGTGAATATTTGTAGATTCACATTGTAAATTTTTTTCTCGTAGGCCAGGTGAAATTAAGTCTTCCTGAATAAAAGGAAATGATTGCTTTTTATACTTTGTTGTTTGTTTTTTTGATCAACAATCATTCCTACGACCATTTAATAAAATTTGGGTTTTTTACATATCAAGTGGTGGCTAAACTGCCTTGAACCGTATCGGATAAGAGGTGCCCTGTCTAGCTGGTAAAAAAAATGATAACAATTGGCAACGTGACGAGGAACATGACGGCGCTTATTATTCATCATGCAATATTATACAGGGTGAAAATACTTATCTATATCATATCAATCTGGCTCATAAGAATAGCAAAAACTATTAGCAATCTTATTATATATAAAATAATTTTTTTGCAAATATCTATACATAACAATTTGGCGCCCAACGTGGGGCAAAAATGTATTTGTAATTTGTAGTAATAATGATAATAAAATTGAAATTAACAAAACATAGCAATTCGGCGCCCAACGTGGGGCAAAATAATAACAAAATAATTTGTTATATTATCATTACATAGCAATTTGGCGCCGCAACGTAAGGGCAAGTAAAGGCAATATATCATTTCAAGGCAAGTAAGGGAAATATATTATTTCTTAATATTTATCGCAACGTAGTGGCAACGTAAGGGCAAGTAAAGGCAATATATCATTTCAAGGCAAGTAAGGAAAATATATTATTTCTTAATATTTATCGCAACGTAGTGGCAAAGTAGGGGCAATATATCATTTCATAATATTTATCACAGCGAAAAAGGCAAAGTAAGGGAAATATATTATTTCTTAAAATTTATCGCAACGTAGTGGCAAAGTAAGGGCAATATATCATTTCAAGGCAGAGTAAGGACAAGTAAAGGTAATCTATTATTTCTTAATATTTATCGTAACACTGTGCGAACATTAGCAATTGGCATTTCAACGAGTAAGGCTGAATATTTGTAAATGAAAAATGGATTTGAGAGATGGTAAGAAAGTTGGCTTGGAGAAAGGTGCTGAAGGTAGAGAGAGAGGTGATCAGGAACAAGGAGAGAGTAGTAATGTGAGAGAGATATAAATAAAAAGTGAGAGTACACAAATGAATTTGACAGAGAGTCAGTTTCAGAAAATGATGAAGGTTATGGTAAAAGAAATAAAAGAAAATGCAGCAGGTATGGAAAAAAGATTGAAAAATGATATGAATGATATGAAAGAAAGTTCAGCAAGTATGAGAAATGATATGAAAGAAAACACAGCGAGTATGGAAGAAAGATTGAGAGAAAATGTGAAAGAAAATATAAAGAATATAAAAAGAAATATGGAAAGTATAGAAAACAAAATACAAACTAAATCTCAACAAAGTAAAGAGGAATTGTTGGAAGCTCATGAACAATTAGAAACAAAAATAGGACAGCAAAATGAGGAATTTTATGTGGCAATAACACAAGAAGTTTCCAATATAAATAATCATGTAGAAAGGCAGGATGAGAAAATAAAATATATGGAATTAGATATCAATAGTAAAACAAGAAAGAGCTAAAAATGAAATGATTACTCTTGATAAAAAAAAAAAAGAAGAAAAGATAAAATTGTTAGAATTGAGAAGAACAGACAATAATTTAGAGAGTAGAATCATTAATAATTGTAATGGAATACAAAAAACAGATGATAGCAATAATTCATTAGAAAAAGTAGACAAACAATTACAAAATATCATAAAGAAGGAAAAATATAGGAAAGGATAATGAATAATGTGAATTTTGAAGAAAAATGGAAAGAAATGAAGACAAAAATATTTTGTGTATATAATGAATGTATGTGAGAAATGAAAGTGGAAATGATAATAATAATACTAAAGAAGTATATTATAAGAAATATGATGATGATGATGATAAAGGTATATAGATAAATAATATGAAGATATATTGATAATTGAAATGAAGGTATATTAATGAATTATAAATGAATATAATATGTTGATTATGTGTGAATAATGAAAAAGCGAAAGAGTATGTACACAAAATAAAAGTGAATAAAATGAGAGATTCAAATTAATAAAATAACAAATCCAATATGAATATGAAGAACAACTGAAGGAAAAGATAGGAAAAATATAAAACAGTACAATTGGAAAGAGTACCAGTAATTGTGAAATCGAATGAATATAAAAAAATAAAAAAAATATATATATCAGTATAAAGATGGTCATATAATATAAAATGTCATATATGATAATATCTTGAAAAGTTTTCTCTCTTGATCCGAAAAGAAGTCCAAGTCAAGTTTTTCTGGAACAAAAGAACGTAAAACTAGTAGTTGTAAATAATAGTTATCGTTAAAAAATTTGTTTTTCTTGAAATCCAGCAAAGTAGTTTTCTGAAAAGTAGGAAAATAGTATTAGTCAAAGTAAAGTTAATAAATATAAATAAAGAAATTGATATTCAAAATTTTCTTACTAGTAGAAAATTATTGAATATTAATTTAGGAATGTTGTTATATTATGTTATGCCAGTTATAAGTTTTAAAAGAAAAAAAAACCCACAGAAAAGAATAGTTACTGAATAGTTATTAGTTTCAAGAGATTGTTCTGACATAATTTTGGAAGTTCTATTTCCTTTGTAAGCCTATGTATAATATGCATAGATAAAAATGTCAAAACTATAACACAATCAATTTCATACACTGTCATAATGATTATAACCCATAATTGGTAGAAAGACAACAAAAAGTCTAGATTTACAAAATTTTCATGAATAAAAAGTGATCAACACATTTATAAATTTGAAACATACAGTATATGAAATTGTACCTAACTAAAAGTAGCCAATGGTAGAACAGCAAACTTCTTGATGAGATTAGCCAATCATATGGTCATATGGAAAATTGTAAATTGTGAGAGAATAACAACGGGGTGGTGTCTAAGCAATTATAATTGAAATATGTAAATAGTAATAAGAATGGAAAAATAGTTGTATATATAAATTATATAAGATGAACCCGAACAGTGAAATGTGACAATTTGGTGCGCGAATTGAAAAATTCAAATGAAAAAAGAGGAAGGAAAATTCGTATCTAGGTGACAACAAACAAAGCCAACATGGAAATCGAAAAAAATTCAGAAAGGAATGCCACGCATCATTTTTTGGAGAAGATAAAAATGAAATAATTCCAACATTAGAAGAACAAAATCAATATTACCTTAATTATACAACATATCCACGTATCCAAAGCTGATTTTCGCATCTGTATGGTTCCTGATTTATGGTATTGGAGTTCCTGATAGAGCTTGGAGTGAGAAGGGATCCAGTTTCAGGGCATATCTTGAATACCAACATTTCCAGCCAGGTATAAAAGCTTTAATAGTGCACATCCGGTCCATGAACAATATCACAAATAACGTATCTCACTTCTGAAGAACTTTATTTCACTTTATTTTGAACTATAAAAGAAAACTTCACTCTCAAGGAAAAAGTGAGGTTGTGTCTATCCATCCATGATTTGATTTTTATGATTATCCGTGGATATTTGTAGATTCACATTAGTATAAGTTATTTCTCGTAGGCCAGGTAAAATTAAGTCTTCCCGAATAAAGGAAATGATTGCTTTTTGATACTTTGTTGTTTGTTTCCTACAATGATCAACAATAATTCCTACGACCATTGAATAAATTGAGTTTTGACATATCAAGTAGTGGCTAAATTGCCTTGAACCGGCTATCTGAGATAAGAGGTGTACCAACTGTGCTAGCTGTGATGAGAAAAATGATAACAATTGGTAGCAACGTGACAAGAGAACAGTGACGTAGCTAGCAATTATTATTACATCATTGCAATATTTTACAGGTTGAAAATACTTATATCATCATATCATATCAATCTGGCTCATAAGAATAGCAACAACTATCAGCAATCTTATTATATATAAAATAATTTTTTTGCAAATATCTATACATAACAATTTGGCGCCCAACGTGGGGCAAAAATATTTAATATATATATATATATATATATATATATATAAATCCCCGGTCAGCAGAGTTATTAAAAAAATCACAATTACAAACTATCCCTAAATGGGGGTTAATTGAATTTTTCAATATGGTGGCATGAAAGCATCCCTTCCTAGATGTCAATTTTGCATTATGATCTTGATAATCACATTACAAGTTATTATATTGAAGTAGCTCATTACATAACAATAAGTGGAAAGTTTCGATTACACTCTGTATCAACTAATATAGGTGTGAAATACTGAAATTTCAGTAAATTCTATCGATGCCTAGAAATCTCCTTATATATGTGCCTAGTCCTTTGCAGGTTTCAAGTCTGAAAATGAGTTGGCAAAATTCACTTATTGCTCCCCCCACCAAAAAAATTTCCTTTCGGGTTCGTCCCAATCTATTTTGCCGTTTTCGCGAGATTGAGTAACAAACATTCACATTCATATTTTAATATTAGTAGGATGAATCTTTTTTTTTTCGTCAATACTTGCATTATAAAATTTGAGGCAAAGGGTACTGTATAAACTATAAAATAGGTCATTCCTATATTTTGAATTCATTTTGGAATCAAATTCTTACCGTAACATTATTCGACGTCGGGACAATCTCTTGGTACTCATGCATTTTTCCGTTTACTTGTTCTCTCCCTCTCTGTTTTTCGACCCATAATTTCATTCAACTGTATCACTCACAACACCAAGATTAACACTTCAGAACTCTAACTCTATTCGCCAGAGTCAAATGAAAAATAGTTTGTGATTTATGGGATGCCTCTGTACTCGGATCCAAATTCAACTAATAGCGTATATTAATCTGAGACACTCCAAGACATACGACGACGGTCATGTAGATCGCGTAGATCAGGCCGTAAACAAAGACAGCGATTAATATTGTTCTCGAAACTAGGTCGGGTAGTAATGATGACAATGTGCGCTGTTTTATTTGTATCGAAGAACGTTTGAATTCTACAAACTCATGAAGGTGGCAGCCAAAGAGAGTAAACGTTATCTGAGTATGAGAGTTTATTCCCCATAAGACAATAGACACTAATAGAAAGAGATGAAAGATCATTTGCGAGTATATGGACATGTCATGGCCACTATTCTCTCTGGACAGTGGTGGACTAGTGGACTCCGCACTCTGGAATCTGTGTTAACGTCTTTCATGAACCTGTGCATGTATTTATATTTTATGTCGAAGTTATTTATATTACCACTTTTGAACTCGGAAAGCCACTCTAAATAGTCCTGAAGATGAAACAATACATTTTCGAAACGACGACAAGTTAGCAATTGGTTTTCTCCAATATTCCGACCAAATTCTCGCCAACCAACAATTCAAAGTTATGTATATATAAATATATATATATATATATATATATATATATATATATATATATATATATATATAAATATATAAATATATATATTTATATATATATATATATATATATACATAACTTTGAATTGTTGGTTGGCGAGAATATATATATGTGACATGCATCAGATTATTGATGGTGACATCTATAATCTGTGCGGTGAAGCATAAACCCAATATCGTGGGATTTTAATAGCACCAAATTTCGTGCACATTAACAGGTCACTAACAATGTGTCAGATAGGCCTACCCACGATATCAATAGTCGTACTCCTCATGCGTTTAACGATTCTCGATATATATATATATATATATATATATATATATATATATATATATATATATATATAAATATATATATATATATCAGATCTCTATATATTCACAGTAATTTTGATTCTTTTCAAAAGAATACGTAGCTTAGCCACGTAAGGCACAACATTTGTTGAAATCAATCGTTCTAGTAGTACAGGCTCTACGAGGGAACTAGTCCACATATTGAAGACATAAAGCTGACAAAAGTGTAAAAATGAAAAACTTTTAGAAGGCAAGCTTTTGTCAGATGCATTGAAAAAAATTATATTTTGTTAGATGTGTGACGTAAGTTGTTATAATCTCATCTGATAAGCGGTAATTACAGACTGAGAAGTTTATCGTGCGACCAATTCAGTTTGAACACAAAATAATTTGCCTCACACATCTAATAGAACATTTGTTCCATTTTAGTACATTTGAAAAAAAAATGGTATTATACCTATGTATTCCATTTTTACCCCCTTAATTTTCGTAATCTTAACATGGAATTCATTATCCTAGACCTCATAAACCATCGGATAATAATTTTCAAAAGAATCAGTCGGACCATTAGTAAAAACACCGTACGTCATCTTGAATTTTGAAAAAAAAACATAATCACTTCTATACGAATGTAAACATAAATCACAAAACTTCATCCGCCATCTTGAATTCTCGAATTCAGACATGTAATTGATAATTTATTGCGATCCCAAAAATGACCAGATAACAATTTTGGATAGAATCGGAACGTAAATCACAAAATATTTCCGCCATCTTTCAATTTTGACATAATATATTCAGCCAGAATCAATTTCAAAGGAAGAACGAAACGCACCCTGTGTATCATTTGAAATAACTTATTTTTTCGCAATACATTTCGACTCTAGATTTGAGTAATTGAAAAATAATCAATATGGCCAGTAAAAACTTGATTTCTATCATCCTCAGAAAATAACATTGAAAAATTTTGTGAACTTTTGACGGCGCCACTGCTTCCTGCTTCCATCCACGCTATCGAAGAATACCGAAATCCAAATTATATTGTGACCGCACAGAAACACTGTTGCCAATATTCAAACACTATCTGCCTTTCCACTCTTGGTGATTATATGCCTACAAACTCAAGCTGGGCAGGGTGAGGAAGAAATTCGACTATTTCTTGTGACGCGCTAGTGTTTGCTCTCAATGTTACAATTTTCTCCTGAAATTTCTTTCAGTGTTTCAGGGATTTGTTGATTTATTTTCTCATGGTAGTAAAGTGGACAATTATATCATGTTCAACTCCTGATCTATTCGCAAACACCCAGAACCATATAATGAAGTGGAACTTCAACTTACTGAAGATCTGAGAGTACGTGGCCTTCACTCTCAAATCTTCAAAATCCGCCAGTAATCTCGTTTTCCGACAGTATCATTTTCCCTTTATTCCAACTTTCCATTCATCTATTGTTTCACAAGATGATGATGACATAATTTATCTATTGTGGAATAATTATAACCAATTTATTCTGATCAGCTACAGGTGTTATATTCTATCTGCGTTCATATTTTTTACAGTGCTCTTTCCCCCATGAATTTGTTATATTTGTTTTTGTTTTCGCTCAATTCATTACTGTCGGGTTGATGATTATCATGTACATCCTTTGATTGTTATTTGAAGTGTATTATTCTTGCAACTCCCTATTCAGAACTAAAGTTGGCTTAGCTGCAATGTATTGGTTTCTTCATGTGAAATTGTAATTGAATCATTGTCTCATTTTACTTTCGGCCCTTTTTTCCGGGAAAGCAGTACACAACATATTATCTCCTTTCTCCAATTTCCTGTCACATTTATTTCATATTGTTTTTATAGTAGGTTCTAAGAAAAGGATATTAGGTCTCCATTTCCAGATGAAGAACAATTTTCATCAAAAAAATATTTGATTACTTTATTTCCTAAATGTCGATTCACAAAACTCCTCAATTATTATTAATATCTTCGGCTTTTTCTTGCCAGACCCAACCTTCTTCCCTCAATTCTGGCCAGTATCTGGACGAAATTCAGCGAATGTAGGTAAGGAAATGTTATATTCCAGGTTAAATATATCTTTTTCAATTCTTTTGCAGTTACTGGTCTTGATAATGCTGGTCTATTCCAAATCAGAGATCGAAAAATTCATGGTAGTAGACTCCCTAAATGTTATGTCAGTATTTTAGTTTGTTTAGCTACGAAGGCTGTACATCTTGAATTAGTTTCTAGACAATGAATTTAATTATCGAATTAACACTTGACTGAGCTACTAATATCTTATTAAATTAATGACTAATACGCGTTAAGATGTTTTATTTTTTTGCATAAAAACGGCGCCCCATACGAAAAAAAAGCAAGAGAGATTTATTGTCACAAATTGAACAAAAAAAATTTAAAAATGATTTTTCATTTGGAATATTTCAGTGGCGTACAATTTTTTTCTTCAAAAAAATTGAAATACATAAAATTCTCAATTGCATGTAAAAAAATGCGCAATATTTACTTCACAAAGCGAACCAAATTTCATTCGCATATCTCGGCCAGTTCCAGAGCAATAAATAAATAGTCAGTTTTTAAGAAGAACTTCAACACCCCGTATTTCGGAAAACTAAGCATTTGCAGACAAAAGTTATATAGCAAACTGTCATTATTATTTTATGCAGAATCACCCCATGAAGTTTGTTGCACTTATTTTCGACAAACTTCGATATCTTCGTTAGATATTGCCATGTTCATTTTTGTATTGAATAGGCCTATATTTTTTTTCTTTTTTTTTTCATGATAATTGAAAATTCTAATGTTCAATGGTTCTGCGACCTGCTCCACACAATCAAATTTCTTGATCATCTCTTGATTTTCCATTTTCAACTGGATGAAATTTTCAAAGGCTGTGATTTTTTTTCACGTGTCATTACCATTAAGCACTGTTTACTTGTTATACCCTTCACCACTTCATGCAAAGCAAGGGATTTTAACAGTTTAATTTGCTCACTTCGTTTTTTTAATTTCATATTGCTGGGAGCACTGAACAGGTGTTTATGCTCCGAGTGACATGATTCGAATCGTTATACATTTATAAACTTTCGAACTGATGGTATTTTCAGTACTAGGGATATACCTAATTTTTTTATCGAAACTATAATATTATTATAGTTTGATAAATTGATTTTTTTCTTACGTCTGCTGCGTTATTATCACCTTTTCTTGTCCGTCCAGCTGTTGTTGATGCGTTCCATTTTCGAAAATGTTATTGTCAAATTTTACTACGTCTATGGATCTATTTCCTTTTCTGGTAGAAAAGAAAAATGGATGAATTCAAAAAATAAAATAAATAGAATCCTTCGAATAATTCCAGATTTGAATATGCTCCTTCACTAAATATGCGATACCGAATTTCTAGTTCTAAGTTCAACTTATTTTTCCACTCCGGTCTGCTTCATTTGCCTGGATTATTTCACTAGCGAGCTCTGACACTTGTTAGACATTCGTGATATATGAGAAAAATAAGGAATAACGCTGTCGAGCTGGAAATCCCTCGAGAACGGGGCAGGTTAACTGGATACATGATTAATGATTGTTGTATTACAAATTCTCATCATTTATGCATGTATGGGTGCCGAATCGAATCAATCCGCTCGATTGAAAATCTGGTTACGTGAAATGTACGGCTGTGTTCATATACGAGTAGTGAAAATGGTTTCTCTCAGCTACGATGAAAAAGGAAAGAGAGAGAAGGTGTTTTATAACCATCAAGGTTCTGAAAAAAAAAATCGGCCTAAACAAATGGAAAACGTAACGTTAGGTTACTAACTAACGCTTATTTTTGCAAACACTTTATCAGCTTCATTTGTGTATGTATGTAACGGAATCTTCAAAATTAAATTTCATTCACTTCCAGACGTATCATTTGAAATTTTGTACATCTATTTAGAACCGATGACAATACGTCCTGTTATAAATTATGAACTTTGTATTTCGGAAACTGCTTTAATCAAAATATACTTGCCAGTACAACGTACAACTTTTTCAGAATACTTCAAGTAGTTCCCAATCGATCTTTCATTACATGGTTACCAATAGTAAAACTATATAATATATCGAACAGAGAGGGCGCTGATGGTTTCGTTAAACTAACTACAATACAGTGATTTCTATCACCCTTCTCAATTTAAATGTTAAAAGAAAACTAAACAAATAAACATTTCAATTGTTAAACAAACAAATATTCAGTGGCCTAATATACTCAACCTACACTTTAAAAAATTTTCTTTGTTCAATGGTTTTGTAAACATATCAGAAACATTTTCATTTGTTGGAATATATTGTAAAATAATTTCTTTTCGAAAACACAAGTCTTTTATGAAATGATATTTTATATCGATATGTTTCGAACGTTTCGAATTTTAAATTTTTTTTATTAGAGATATTGCACTCAAATTATCGATTTTTAATACCACTGATTCACAAACTTTGAATTCACTCAAAATTCCTTTGAGGTTGACGAGTTCCTGTGAAGCAATACCAGCTGAGATGTATTCCGCTTCCATTGATGATTGAGCAACACACGTTTGCTTCCTGGAATGCCATGCTATCGGAAACATACGAAACCACTTACACTTCTTCTGGTTTCTTGGTCTCCTCCCCAATCAGCATCACATAAAGCCATCAACTCCTGCATGTTCCCCTTCTTAAATTGTAAACCATATTATTTGGTATGATTCAGGTAACGTAAGATTCTCTTACCAGCTTCCCATGTACTTTTTCTTGGTTTGTCCAGAAATCTACTTAAGTAAGCAACACTGTAAGAAATGTCTGTTCTGCTTACTAAAGAAAGGTACATTAAACTGCATATTAATCTTCTGTATGGAACGTTATTAATAATAGGTTCTTCTTCTTTGACTTGAAAATTAACTTCCATGGGTGTTGCTACCTTTCTCGTTTCTGTCATTGAAAATTCTTCAAGTAATCTTGTTATCATTCTAGTTTGGGTGATTTTTAGACCTTTTTCGTTCTTACTGATCTCCATGCCAAGAAAAGTTTTTACTTCGGTCATTTCTTTGATGTTGAATTCATTTCGCAAATCTCTTAGTAGCTCTTGAACTTGGTCTTCTGGCCCTATAATCAGCCCGTCATCCACAAACAATACCAAATAAACATCATTTTTCATATACAAACAATTGTCGTAATCAGAACGTTTAAAATTGAGTTTTGTCATGACTTGGTTGAATTTTATGTTCCAACACTTTGAAGCATTTCTCAATCCATATAGTGCGCGATTGAGTTTCAGATATTTCGACTCTGTTTTTAAACCTTCTGGTGCCTCTATGAAGACTTCAGTGTTCATTACTCCATTTAAAAATGCTGTCGGTACATCGATTTGGTGTAACTTCCAATCTTTTTGTACTGAAACCGACAAAAACATTCTTATCGTTGATAATCTACAAACTGGAGCATAGATAACTTCATCTGCATTGTTATAAGGCACTTGAAAACCTTTTGCAACCAATCGAGCTTTCTTCGTTCCATCCTCTTTGGTTTTGAAGAGCCACCTGGTGTCAATAGCACTCTGACCCCCTGGCAGTTTTGCAGGTTGCCAAGTTTCTAATTTTTCGTGAGAGCTTAATTCTTTATCTATTGCTTGCTGCCAATCTAAAATTATGCTTGCTTCTTTATAGGTTTTTGGGTCCTGATCTACTTTGGTCAGCAAACAGTTGGCTGTGTAAATTTCATAATCTTGCAGATTTTGGGGTATTTTCACAGTTCTGCCAGATCTTGTCACAGTCACAGTAAAACTTTCTTCATTTTCATCACTTGAATTCGAAGAGCTGTCAGAGGTCCTCATTTCTCCCTCGTTTTCATGGGCACTTTCTTTGTCTTCCTCGGGAAATTCACAAATCACTTGTTCCGGCTGATTTTCTGTTGTCTTCTACAAATTTTTATGATTGTTCAACATTTTATATTCCATGATGCTTTCATCTACTCGTACATCCCTAGATCTTATGACTTTTCGTTTTTCTGGAAGCCATAGTCGATAACCTCCACCACAATAACCAACTAGAATTCCTTTTTCTGCTCTATTGTCTAATTTATTTTGCTTTGGCAACACTGTATACCATGCACGACTTACAAATATTTTTATTTTCAAAGTCACCTTTTCCATGAAAACTTTTTGCAGGTGTTTGACCTTTTGGTAGACTTTTGGTGGTTAATCGATTTAGTTCATACACTGAACACTTTAGTGCCTCGCACCACAATTCTTTTGGAGCTCCTGAGTCTTTAAATTTTGTTCTTATTTTATTTAGCAGTATTCTGTTCATTCTCTCGGCTGTTCCGTTTTCCTGTGGAGTGTAAGGGATGGTGTATTCTAAAATTATACCATTTTTCCGACAATATGATTTGAAACTATTTGAAATATATTCTCCACCATTGTCTGGTCTCATAGCTTTCACTTGAACCTCCTTTTGTCTTTCAATTTCTTGTACAAAATCTATTAGGTTCTGATTTGCCTCATCTTTTGTTTTCAATGTTTTGACAACAACAAAATGCGAATAGTCATCAATTATTGTTTGGAAATATCTTGACCCATCAAAAGCTACTGGATTGAATGGTCCACAGACGTCACTGTGTATTAAATCTCCAATATTTTTGGTTCTCCTCTCAGACTTCTTGAATGGTAATCTTGTTCCCTTGCCTTCGACACACGTTGAACACATTTTGTCCAAATTTGGTAAGCCAAGCTCTGATAAAACTTCTTTACTGGGATGGCCTAGTCTTCTGTGCCATAAATCACTAGCTATTCACCCTTATTTCCAGGTTTTTCCGCATTAAATACTTTGTCAGCTGTTAAAATATATAATCCTTTTGTGTATTCACAACTCAGAAGAAAATGTTTTCCTTTCATTTCCATCTTATGTTTATCCATGATTATCTTGCATTCTTTTTCTGTCATTTTTGATGCAGAAAGTAAATTGTGCTTCATATTCGGTACTATTAAGGCTTCAACTGACACCTTTTGACCTTGGCATTCAAATTTCAAAGTTCCTTTCTTATTAGTTTTCAAATTTTCACCATTTGCTATCTGGATTGTTACATACTGGGACAAATATTTCATTTCAGTCATGTGTTCTTCAACATCTTCTTTCACGAAATGATTACTCGCTCCTGAATCAAGAACAAAGTATAACTTGTCTTTGAGATCACATAAGTTTGCTGCATACAACTGTATTTCAGTTTCCATTTATTTCTCATCAGCGTTATTTACCTGCTGCTGATTATGATGACTGTAACCTCGACTTCTCGTACCTCGATATCCTGGTCTTCCTTTACCCCAGCCTCTAGTATTTTTAGGACATTTCCTAATAAAATGATCCATACTTCCACATCTATAGCATCCTCTATTATCAGTTGCCTTGAGACTTGTCTCATTATCATACTTTTGACACATTTGTGATTGTAACTTCAGTTCTTCATCTAGTAATCTAGCTTTTGCAAAATCCATTGTCAACTTATCAACTGTTTCTAGAGCTGTTACGATTGTGCCATATTTTGGAGGTAATGTCAAAAACAAATGGCATACTGTATCACTTTCATCCAAAACAGTTCCATGTTCTTTCAGTTCTTGAATGATTGTGTCAAACTTTACGAAATGATCTTCTAACTTTTCACCAGGTTTTGACTTTAAATTTATAAGCCTTCTCCATGTTGACAGTTTTGTAAATGAACTCGACCTGGCAAATACAGCTTTAAGAGCTTCTACTTGCTGTTTAGCAATTTTACAGTCTTTGACAATGTCCAAATGTTTATCAGACAGTCTCTGAACTATGATTGACTGTGCCTTCTTTTCTGCTTCTGTTACCGTTATACTCAGCTCTGTTTCCAAAATATCCTCGCATAGTTCTCGTCTCAGTATTGTTTGAATCCTGAACCACCAATTATTGAAATTGTTTGCCTCCAGAATTGGAACAAGGAAACTTGACAGTCCCGCCATTCTTGACAAGTCAATAATACGAATTCTTGTCAGCGATTTTACCACGTTTTTCTTTCTTTCACTGAATCTCTAGAGCCGACACTTCTCTGGGCCCATAACCTGTTATAAATTATGAACTTTGTATTTCGGAAACTGCTTTAATCAAAATATACTTGGCAGTACAACGTACAACTTTTTCAGAATACTTCAAGTAGTTCCCGATCAATCTTTCATTACATGGTTACCAATTGTGAAACTATATAATATATCGAACAGAGAGGGCGCTGATGGTTTCGTTAAACTAACTACAATACAGTGATTTCTATCACGTCCATGAAATAACGCATAAACTCATTATTAGCTAGATAAACAATATTATTGAAAATTCCCGGAACAATTTGATTTTTTATTTGAATTCACTAGTTTTTGAAATAATAATTCAATATACAGGGTGACCTACCAGCGAGTAATGACGTAATCACCGTTTTTTTTTAAATGGAACACCCCATTTTTTTTCTAATTTCTGGAGTTACCTTACTGAACTATTCGAAAACCATATCACAAGTTGCGACAAATTGGTACAGGTGAGCAAAAATACAAAAAGAGTTTTAAAAATATTATTAGAAAATTATACGTTACTGTATTTTTATAAAATACAATAATAAATGAAGAATAAATGTAATAAAAATTATTGGATGAAATTACGTAGTTAGGCAACTACTGGATACACTACCACAAACAAACAAAGAGAAAATTCACAGCAGATGTTCAATTTGTTCTTCATTGACCGCTAGACAATGACTCTGACATTAAATTTGTCTCGTGACATTTTGTAGCATAGCGAATGTTCTGAATTTCTTGCCTGATTCGGTCTTTTAGGTCACGGATATTGCCAGACTTCAGATTTTAAATAACCCCATTTCACTGTTTCCCTTCTTCCTATCTACCGATCTGGAAAGATACTGTGTAAAAACTCGCACACAAATGCAGCGAAATGTGGCGGTGCGCCATCCTGTTGACACCAGATTCTGCGGTCTACATTATTGGGTATTTGAATATCAGGAAAGGGCTGGATCAAATCAGGAATTAATGTATTTTGTAAGAAATCCAGATACAATGCTCCTGTCAAATTTTCATTGAAAAATATGGATCAATAATTTTATTTCTCAGAATACCAGCCACATATTGACCTTTTGTGGTCGTTGCGAATAGTATTCTTGCATCCATTGTGGATTTTCATCAGACCAATGACGGGTGTTTTGCCGATTAACATGTCCGTTCAACGTTTGTTTGAAGGTTGTAGACGATGTGGTAACTTGATTACTATCGTTTCGGACGTCCATCGTCTAAATGGATTTGAAAGGTTTTCACGACGTTTCGAATGCTTGTATCTGCAATCGTCTTCAGATGAATACTGACAAGTTTAGGTGCTACTTACCAATTTATATGACTGTCGGTGCAATGATGCTGTAATTCCGCCATGTGCAGTGGTGTGTTAATTTCGCGCGGTGTGGTGGTAATTTAATACTGACAAGCTTAGGTGCTACTTACCTGCGTGAAGTTTCGCGCCTCTGCAGCCCACCAGAAAAAGCAATCAGTGGTTTCCATACGTTCTTGATCTCAACGCCCCATAGAACTCGATGGTGCTCAGTCCAGGCGTGGTCAGCGATTCCCGATTTTGATGTTTCTCTACGTTGAGTCCATTTCTTGTGCTCATCCAATCTTACCGATAATGGTCTCTTTGTCTCTCCAATGTAGGAATCTCCGCATTCACATGGAACTTCATGAATGCAATTCTTACTGATTTCATTTTTGTTCTCAGGTTTGGTCTTTGTCAGGAAACTCCTTCTGATCTTATCGGAGACACCTCTGATGTTAGGGAGGCAGATCACTGTGCTTTGTTGTTGCTCTTCAGATGTCTTCGTTCTCCGGAGCTGTTTCAATACTCCTTCTAGGAGTTTCTTGGGATATCCATTCCGGTGGAAGTCCTCTCTGATGTGGTTTATTCGGCATCTAGTGACTCCACGTCGTTGCATATGTGCGTCGCTCTCTCTACCAATGTTCCACGATCCCTCTCTTCGTCGAACTCGGATGGTTGGAGCTGTAACTGAGGTACTGCCCCGTATGTGTCTTCTTTCTGTAGACGGAGGTGCGGATTTCATTGCCTATTCTCTCAACGTTCACGTCGAGGAAGGGTTAGGCACTGTTGGTTTTCATTTCCATCGTGAATTTGATCGAATCCCTGATTATGTTAATTCTTGAGAAGAAATCCTGGAGATGTTTGTCTCCGTGATTCCATATAATGAAGGTGTCATCCACGTACCTCAACCACAGCTTTGGTTTGTATTCTGCCTCCCGTATAGCCAATTCCTCGAACCACTCCATGTATATGTTGGCGATGATTGGAGAAAGGAAAGATCCCATCGGGAGTCCGTCGACTTGAGAGAAGAATCGGTCCTTCTCCTGGAAATATGAGATCTGTAGGCTGCACTGCAGTAATTCCAATATTGCTTGGGTAGGAAGGTCAGTCCTCTCGTGCAGCTGGTCATCCTCTTCGAGTTTCCCTTTTGATGATACTGAGAGATTCCTCTATTGGGACATTGGTGTGAAGGCTCTCCACGTCGAAGCTGATGAAACGATCTTCTGTTCCAAGTTCAACATCTGTGATGGTGTAAACGAAGTGCTTGGAATTCTTGAGGTATGAACTGCTTTTTCCTTGTAAGGGTTGTAGTATTGGTAAGAGGTATTTCGATAACTTGTAGTGAAAACCTCTTGAATCCATCAAGACGATGGACGTCCGAAACGATAATAATCATGTCCGTTCAAATAAAACGTTGCCTCGTCTGAAAATAAAACGTTAGCGATGAAATTGTTATTTCTATTATTTTGGTCCATCATATACTCATTTCATGGACGAGACGTACTTCAAGAGATTGTCCCACACTGTACAGTGTGGATTTTAACTGCCGACATAAAAAAGTTTTGTTGGATATTTTCATTTACTTTGGTGCATCCCGCACATGTCCTATTTCTCTCTATTTTCGCTCTATTCTGCTTACAGTGGATTGTGAGAAAGGTTCACGATCTGGATGCATTTCATGGAATAATCTGCATAACTCTTGTTTAGTCCGCATCATATCGCCAACACCACTCATGATTGAAATTTCATTCATCTCCCTTTCAGATGAAGACATTTAAAAAAAACAGTTTATATATGATTCATTCAGATTTGGTTTCACGTAAACGTATGTACCTACTTGGAAGCGCTAACAATACAGAATTGAACTTTCATGTTTATGACAGTATTCAACGTCAAATGAAAAAACAAATGGCAAAAATATCTTTAAACAAAAAAATATACGTATAGTTGAGGAGCAAAGATCACTAACGAAAGGGATCACATAAAATGTTAAGAAACGGCGTATGTCTGATTTGTTGATTACAGTTGTTATATAACGATCGTAATTTCATTAAATTTTTTACCAACTTTTATTTAATTTAACTTGTTAGTTCGATGGGTCAAATCTTGCAAGCGAATTTTGACCGACTTCTAGTCGTTCGATTGATTTGAAATTTGGCAGGTGCACATAATTCCGGTGACAATGTATTATGGAATTTTTGTTGAAGAAAAATAAAATGGTGGCTCCAAGATGGCGGACGAGATTTGTAATTATGGTCCGATTTCCTTAAACATTGGTATGTGAGGGTTTTCGCGTCGGATATTTTGAATTTTCTGTAAAAATTTGTAAATCTGAAATGACGACTCCAATATGGCGGATGAGTTTTGTGATTATGATCCGAATCGAATCAAAATTGTTATGTGGAGGTTTTCGGGGTCGGAGATTATGAATTTTTTGTAGGAATTTGTGAATTCGAAATGGCGGCTTCAAGATTGCGGACGAGTTTTGTGATTGTGGTTCAGTTCGATTCAAAATTGGTATGCGGCGGTTTTCATGGTCGGAGATTTTTAATTTTTTGTCAAAATTTATGAATTCAAAATGGCAGCCCCAAGATGGAGGTCGGGTTTTCTAATTATGGTCATATTTTATTCAAAATTGGTATGGGGATGTTTTCAAATTCGGAGATCCTGAACTTTTTGTCAAAATCTATGAATTCAGGATGGCGGACGAGTTTTGTGATTATGGTCAGAGTCTATTCAAAATTGGTGTGTGGGAAGTTTTGGGGTCGGAGATCATGATTTGATTCAGCTCAAAACTTGCAGACCTTGTGACTACGAAACTCTATTAGGCAAAAAATTAAATAACCATATAAAAAAAACTTTTTAAGGACAAGCTTCCTGTTAAGTCGTGTACTAAAATGTATAAAATAAGTTTAAGCCATCGCTGACAATGATTTGATTATGTTTTGTTGAATTGTTTGATTCCAAAAAGCTTGTGGCGCGAATTGTAATGAAATAAATACTTCGACAAATTATTACTTACCAACCAATCATGTTCCGAAGAAATTAATTGCTACCTACTTTTATGAATACTTTGTAAAAATTAAATACTTTGACAAGTCCTTACTTACCAACAAATCACTGCCCAATCAAATAATTTGGAATAGTTCAACCATTTTCAATTGCAGAGGCTATTTTTATAGGAAGCAAATCAAAAAATCAATTCGCTAATACGAGCGTATATACGAAGAAACGGAACGGAAAATACTCGTAAACATTCTCCGTCGGCGAAGGGAAAATCAAAAGGAGATCAAAAGAGCCGATAGTCAACGTGGGTTTGAATGAAACCTGTCCAGTTCTTCAGCAGCCAATTGAAACGGACTGCAAGCCAATGATAATGCTTGTAGGTGTCTCAATACGTTGAGAGTGATAAATCACCAGTTATATACGTGTTTCAGGTGGTCTGCATACATAGAAGTCAGTAGCGCCCCTGGTCTGGGATCGTAATAGGTTTTAAAATACTCTATGGTTGTGATGTGTTTAGTTGGAAAATATGGATTTTTTACGACTATGGGAAAACGAAATTATGATGATCCAATTGCCTACTGATAAATAATTCCTCGGTTACGGCATATTTTTTTATTTCAACGTATTTTCGAAATATTCAAATGTCTAAATAAAGTTAGTTATCCCCGCCTCTGTGGCTCAAAGGATCCCGCCTCAAGACTGGAAAATTTGTTTTTTATGCTTCTGCAATTGATAATGGTTAAACTATACCTACTTTTATAAACACTTCGCGCGACAAGCTTTTTCAAACGAAATAATTCAACAAAAAATAATCAAATCATTGTCAGCGATGACTTTAACTTATTTTATACGTTTTAGTACAAAGCTCAAATGAAAGCTCACCTTCAAAAAGTTTTTTTAATTAGTTATTTTATTTGATTTGAATTCTTTCAGAATCGCTATTATGACAAAAGAACATTGTGATATCCATTTTGAATTGCCATCAAATATACAGTGCGCGTCGGAAATATGGAACAAATTTGATATTTCGCAAGCCATGTACTTTTTAAAATGCCGATTTTTTTATGTATATTCTAAAGAGGTTATGTCACTGGTTTTGACATGGTGACGTAATCGGTAATTTTTTTAAATTGGAATGGATGTCTTGTGATACCTCATCTGAAGAGTCTTCAATACTGCATTCAATGATAATAATTAATTAGATTTTTTTACAGGGTGAACAAAAATTAATATTTTATTTCAATAAGAGAATAACTTTATATCCAACAAAATAGAACAGTTAAATAAGATGTTCTGAATGCCATCCACCAGTCTTTCGACAATAAGCAAATCTACGGACACATTCCTCTTGCACATTGCGAATAACTTCCGGAGTAATTCTGTTAATTTCGATCCTAATTCGATTTTTCAACTCTTGTAGATTTTGCGGCCTTTCTACATAGACCTTCGATTTCAAATAAACCCACTAGGAAAAATTCCAGGGGCGTAAGATCTGGAGATCTTGGGGGCCACTCTATCGGTCCGCGTCTACTAATCCACCTCCTAGGAAAACAGTTATTCAAAAATTTGCGAACATCACGTGCATAGTGCGGGGGTGCACCATCTTGTTGCAACCAAATACTTTCATTTGGTGAGTTAGGATTGTTGGCGTTTGGAAAAATATCGGCAAAAATACGGGCCAATAATCCTGTCGGTTATTTTCCCTGCCCAAACATTGACTTTCTGAGGGTATTGAGTATGCCCGTCCATCATCCAGTGAGGATTATCCCTACTCCAATATCTGCAATTCTAACGATTTACTGAACCATTTAGGCAAAACGTAGCCTGATCGGAAGACAGAATTTGTTTTATAAAACTTGGATTGCGGTTACACAAATCCTGCATTATTTCACAGAACTCCACACGGCGATCGGGATCATCATCATTGAGTTGTTGATGTAGCTGTACTTTGTATGGATGGTACTTTTCTGCTTTTAGAATACGTAATACAGAACTTTGGGATATGTCAAGGTCTGCTGCAATTCTCCGTGAAGTATTGTGAGGATTATTCTCTACACCCAATAGAACATCAAGTTTCACGTTTTCTTCTATTTTAGGACGACCAGCATTCGAAATATGTTTGACATGACCAGTTTCTCTAAATTTTTTCTCAATCTTACTGACTGTTGAACGACTGATGGGTCTATTTGGATACTTCGGATTGAACAAGTCGCATACCTCTTGCTGAGTTCTGGTTCTATCTCCGCATCCAATGAAAATTAAAATTTCTATGCGTTGGGTTTCACTTAAAGTAGCCATAGTTTACTTTAGAACCTTTTCACTTTGTGAAGAATATTTATTTATATTTCAACTGACATTTATTTGACACTAACTTGCCTACTAGGGCATTAATTTGTGATTGTCTTTTGTTTCCATATAAGACTAGGAAATAGCTAACTATCAATATTTGGAAAGGATCCATTGGTGTAGTAGAGCACTGACTCACTAGTCTGCCAGGGCAGTCTAAGGGATTTGAGCCTTGGCTCAAAAAAGTAAAATTTTTCATTTTTTTAACACGCTTTTATTATCTTTACTTGTAACTAAATAACTCACAATGTAATAAAATCTTGGAAGTAAATATTCACCCACTTCCAATCTCCCGAATAATCAGAAATTTGTCACACATATCAAGGACCGATGACAATACAACAATTTCATAATCATAATAATAAAAATATATTTTTCCAAACGCCAATAATCCTAACTCACCAAATGAAAGTATCTGGTTGCAACAAGATGGTGCCCCCCCGCACAATGCACGTGATGTTCGCGAGTTTTTGAATAACTGTTTTCCTAGGAGGTGGATTGGTAGACGCGGACCGATAGAGTGGCCCCTAAGATCTCCAGATCTTACGCCCCTGGATTTTTTCTTGTGGGGTTTTTTGAAATCGAAGGTCTATGTAGATAGGCCGCAAAATCTACAAGAGTTGAAAAATCGAATTAGGATCGAAATTAACAGAATTACTCCGGAAGTTATTCGCAATGTGCAAAGAGGAATGTGTCCGTAGATTTGCTTATTGTCAAGAGACTGGTAGATGGCATTTCGAACATCTTATTTAACTGTTCTATTTTGTTGGATATAAAGTTATTCTCTTATTGAAATAAAATATGAATGTTTGTTCACCCTGTGAAAAAATATCCAATTAATTATTATCATTGGATGCAGTATTGAAAGGCCTCTCAAATGAGGTATCACAAGACATCTATTCCAATTTAAAAAAATTACCGATTACGTCACCATGTCAAAACCAGTGACATAACCTCTTCAGAATATACATAAAAAATCGGCATTTCAAAATAAAAATCGACCTATTTTAGGATTTTTGTCAAAAGTACATAGCTTGCGAAATATCGAATTTGTTCCATAATTTTGACGCGCACTGTATATGGTAGTGTAAAAACGCTGTGAAAAAATGCTGCCAGCGATTGTTTATCGATGATACGTTTGTCAAATACTTGAAATATTAATGTTTATTGTTGCCAAATTAGGTATTCCCGAATGAAATAATATTTTGAAGGAGAAGTGTGCTGTCACTACAAAATATGAAAGCAGTAAAGGAAAGAAATAGTGTCCACTAGCGAATGTCTTTCGTAATCGATAACGTCCATACAATGAGCGGATTCCCGAGCATTTTCATTACTTAGCGATCTGTTGTCATTCAGAAGTATATCATAACTTGAGAAGCTTTGCCGTTATTTCTGTCTCTAACAATTATTCACATCAGCAACCAACAGTGAGCTCCCCATAAATCTCAATAATTGAAGTATATTCCCGGGTAAAAAGCGTAGATTCAGCCGTAACATAGTTATGATACATAAGACTTTAATTTTGCCCGCCTCGCGATGTAAGCAGCTATGAAAATTAAATGATACGGCCGTCTCCAAGGAGGTAATTTTAAACACTTCTGTTGTCATAAAAAGAACCATTCAGTGACTTTGAAAAAGAGGTGACAAGGGACACTGTTTTCAGACTTAAATAAAATAACATTTCTATGGAAGTGGAGCTCGAGAGACGTTATGGTACAGAAGGGACACGGAGACATTCATGCGGGACACACAAATAATAAATATTATAATACAAATGGAAGACTGGGCCCTGTTCCTAACGGCCCAACATTGGAACGCATTGTCATACACAGAGTGCTGATGACAGTTTTGTTTCTTGGAAAAAGTTTTATCACTGCTCGGGGAGCGGGGGACTCCTTGGAACATCAGCGGTAATGGGGATATTTAGGATGATATTCAGACATGGATAAGACCCCAAACTTGGCCAAAAGTTCATCAAAATGGTGGTTGTGTGCAACTACTTTGAGGAGATTTGCGTTCACTTTGAAGTTAACACTGGTATTTGAATATACAAGGAAGGCTATTTAGGTGGATAATTGAAGGATTTCGCATAAAATGGACAACGAAATAGTGTATCAATTATACAGGAATACAATGATTATTCATTGACTACACAACATGCACGTGAATCATATTTTCATTTTACTCCAGTCTATGCAAGTGATTACTCGAATTTGTA